>JAIUZE010008655.1:0-34587 GCA_022085475.1 Heliosperma pusillum | reverse complement strand
TTAAGTATGTAGTTGATATCGTACTTTGTGTTTTTACAACCCATGGGGCTTTTGTATTTGCGTTTTGAACAATTTCTTTTGATCGTATGGTGTTCTACCCCCTAGCTGAGGGTCTCAGGTTATGTTAAATGTGTTCCTCTTTTATGGTTCATCTGTGCTTGTAGTTACTTACTGTGTGTAGCGCGCTTTAGTTTGTTGGGAATGCACTATACTTGTGGGGAGTGCACTGTGTATGTTGGCCGGCAGGATTTTAGATGGTGGCTCTGGGGATACGTTTACCCTTATGTATGAGCGCCACGCTATGTTGTGGTGTCTTTGCTGGAGCTGGGGTCTGGTTGCCCTGGTGAAACACTCTGAGTGGTCCTGTTCGTCCAGGCGCACGATGTTGTTCCTGCAGTGGTGAGGTACTGCTTGTCCCATTTTACTGGACTCCGAGGAAGTTAAGTTGAGCCCTTGAGTACCCCCCAGGATGTTTGCTATATTGACATGTGCAAATAAAAATATTTTGTACCAGAAATATGTGTATATATATAATTGGTACCCTTTTTTTTTAGAAAGAAAAGAGGCTAAAAAAGAAGAAAAAATGGAAATAAAGAAGAAGAAAAAATGGAGAAAGAATAAAAAAGATAAATGGAAATAAAAGAAGCAAACAAAAAGAACTAAAAAAGAATAAAAACATATCAACGATGTCAAACCTGTGGGGCTACCCTCCTCTTAGCAGTACCATCTGTTTGTTGTGATCTAGGTTTCTGGACTGTTTCCCTAGATGTAGTACTTTTTTAGGTAAACAATGTTCCACGGTTTGTGTATGAGTTGCCCGTCCATGGTCATAAGTTGGTAGGTTTCATTGCCCACTATGCTCTCGACCTGGTAAGGCCCCTCCCAGCTGTAGGCGAACTATCCTGCTCGATGGTTTTTGGTGTTTTGGAAGACTTTCCTTAGCACCATGTCTCCAACCTGGAGGACCCTGATCTTTACGTTCTTGTTGTAACTCTTGGCAGAAGTTTGTTTGTAGGTAGCCAACCGGATTGTTGCGCTGGTTCGTAATTCATCCACTGTGTCCACGTTGCTCGTCATTTCTACTTGGTTCCTACCCTCAGTGATGCAACCATACCTATGCGTGGGGATTCTTACCTCCGAGGGTATTATTACTTCTGCTCCGTACACTAGGCTGAACGGTGTCTGCCCGGTTTCTACCTTGGGTGTGGTTCTATCGGACCATAGTACCAGTGGGAGTTCATCGGCCCATCTACCTCCTATTTCCTCCAATCTCTTTTTTAAGTTATCCATCATGATCTTGTTACTGGATTCTGCTTGACCGTTAGACTGGGGGTTTCTGGGGGTAGATTTGTGTAATGAGATGTTCCACCTATCGCAGAATGCTTTTGTTCTGTCTGATATGAACTGGGATCCGTTGTCGCATACTATTTCTGAGGGGACGCCAAACCCGCATATTATATTACGCTTAAAGAATGAAATGACTTATTTTTACGTTACCTGTGGGAATGCCTCCGCCTCGATCCATTTGGAGAAGTAATCCGTTATTGCAAGCATGAAGACTTTGTTTCCAGGCGCTCTAGGTAGTTTTCCCACTATGTCCATCCTTCATTTCATGAAGGGCCAGGGAAAGATCACGGGGTGCAGGGGTTCGGCTGGTTGGTGGCTAACTGTTGCGTGTCTTTGACACGCGTCGCACCTCTTAACGTATTGCATTGCATCCTTGCGCATGGTAGGCCAGAAGTACCCCTTACGCAATGCTTTTTTGGATAAGCTCCTAGCCCCTGCATGATTTACGCATTCCCCGTTGTGGAGATCATGCATGACTGAGCGTGCTTCCTCGCCGTTAAAACACCGTAGGTATGTACCCGCCAAGGATTTCCTGAACAAGATGTTATCAATTAGTATAAATCTTAAGGCTTTCATTTTAAAACTTCTTACCTCCTTTTTGTCTGTTGGTAGGACGTTGTTTTGTAACCACTCTTGGTATGGGGTGCGCCAGTCAGTACCTTCTTTTGTACTATTATCAGCGCATAGGATTTCTGCTTTGGGTGTTGGCTCCACCCTCTCTTCCTGCTTGTCGTTTTCCTGTGATTCTTTACGGATTGCAGGTTCTAACACATGCACTATGGGTATGGTAGAGATGGTACCTTATTTGAAAGTTGCTCCCAGGGTTGCCAAGGCGTCTGCCTCGACGTTTAGGTCCCTGGGTATTTGCTTTAGGGAGAACATCGCAAAGCGTCCTGCCATCTCTTTGGCTACCTTTAGGTATGCCATCATTTTCGAATCTCGGGCTGCGTAAGAATCATTTATATGGTTTACGATAAGTAGAGAGTCGCTACATACCTCTATATTATGTACGTGTAGATCCAGGGCTAGCTGTAGCCCTAGAATCAGTGCTTCGTATTCTTTCTCGTTGTTGGTTGCCTGGAATTCACACCGTACTGCTTGGACGATGATGTCCCCCTGTGGGGATATGAGGACTAGCCCGACCCCGGTTCCCCCCATGTTAGAAGCTCCGTCCACATGCAGTGTCCACCTCTGTTCTTCCTTACCTGCTCCCAGGACTAGGACGTGCTGTTCCGCCTGAGCCTGCAGAGCTGGGCTGAAGTCTGACACAAAGTCTGCTAAGGCCTGGGACTTTATTGGTGTGCGTGGTTCAAACTTGAGGTAGAACCACTTAGATGAACGGACCACTTGGCCATCCTCCCTGACAGCTCTGGCTTCCTCATGATGGTTTTTATGGGATAGTTGGTGACCACGATGATCGTATGCGACTCAAAATAGGGGCGCAGTTTATAATATGCGGTAACGAGAGCTAAAACTAGTTTTTCAAGAGATGCATACCTTGTTTCTGCGGGGAGCAGAGATTTACTGATGTAGTATACTGGCTGTTGCACTCCTTGATGTTCCCGCACGAGTACGGCGGTGACTGCCTCCTCAGTGACGGACAGGTACAGGTACAATGTTTCTCCTGGTTCCGGCTTGGACAATAGGGGGGGGGGTACTAAGGTAGCTTTTTAGTTCTCTGAAGGCTTTCTCGTGCTCTTCTGTCCAGTCGAACCGTTGGCTTTTCCTTAGGATGTCGTAGAAGAGTCGACATCTATCAGAGGATCTGGAGATGAATCTGTTCAAGGCGGCCACCCTTCCTGTCAACCGCTGAACGTCTTTCGGTTTCTGGGGGAATTATAGTTGGAGTACATCTCGTATTTGCTCCTTGCTGGCTTCGATTCCTCTTTGTGTCACCATGTACCCCAGGAATTTGCCAACAGATACACTGAAGGTGCATTTTAGGGGGTTGAGCTTCATGCGGTATTCCTTCAGGAAATTTTGAAGGTGTTATCCAAGTGTGTTGTGTGCTAGGTGGCTTCCTTTGATTTCACTACCATGTCGTCTATGTAGACTTCAATGGTTTCTCCTATATGATCTTTGAACATTTTGTTCACCAACCGCTAGTAGGTGGAACCTGCGTTCTTCGGGCCGAAAGGCATGACATTAGAGCAGTATAATCCTCGTTTCGTCATGAAGGCAGTTTTCTCCTGGTCATCCGGATGCATCTTAATTTGGTTGTACCCGCTCCAGGCATCCAGAAAGGTTAACATCTCATGCCCTATTGTGGCATCCACCATGGCGTCTATGTGAAGTAGTGGGAACGAGTCTTTTTGGGCATGCCTTGTTTAGGTCCGTGAAGTCTACGCACACCCTCCATTTGTTGTTTATCTTTGGCACTACCACCACATTGGACAACCATTCAAGATATTATATTTCCCTGATCTTTCCTGCAGACAGCAAGTTGTCTACCTCCTGATTGATCACTTGATTTCGTTCGGGGGTGAACTTTCTCCTTTTCTGCTGGATGGGACGGTAGCTGCTGTCTACGTTCAGGCGATGCGTGATAACTGTCGGGTCTATGCCTGCACAGTCGGACCCAATCAGTACTTTCCTCTCCGGGTGTAGCGCATCCAAGTTTACTTTGTCTAGCTCGACCTGGGGTGGTTCCAGGTATTCTTCTTGGATGTGCTGGCTCTTTAATTGCTATGCTGGCGGGCATGTTGTGGTTTTGAGAGCATCCTTGTAGCAGGTACATGCTTCCTCTTGGTCTCCTCTTATTTCTTGCACTCCCGATGGCATAGGAAATTTTATGCACTGGTGGTACGTTGACGGTATTGCTCGCATCCCGTTAATCCATGGCCTGCCAAGAATTATATTGTAAGTCGAGGGACCATCTATAACTAGATATCTTACCTGTTTGTTGATTCCCCCTGCGAAGGTGGGATTGTGATCTCCCCAAGGGAATGTTTGGTTTCTCCGCTGAAACCCCCAGTGGGACAACCTTTTGGGACAAATCCTTTTTATCGAAGCCTATATTCCTCAGTGTTTCCAGCATGATGAGGTTTACTGAACTCCTGGTATCGATGAAGATCTTTTTCACCAGGCAGTTCCCAATGGAGAGGCTGATTATGAGAGCGTCATGGTGTTCTCCTGTCTCATGTGCGTCTGCCTCCTTAAAGATTACTGCTGGGAGGTCCAAGCGTTGCATTTTGCAGGATGTCTCAGGTCTGTCCCCTTTTGTTTCCGTTGCATGTCGTTTTGCGGCAGAGTAAGTCAGCCCGCACAATTCTGAACCACATGTAATGACATTCACAATTCTAGAGCACGGAGGGGGTGGGGGGGGGGAGGCAGAACCTGTTCAACGGTGTTCACTTTGCTGGACCTTTTTCCTCTTGGCAATAGGTGACCCAGACAGCCACCATCATGGAGATGCCGTATTTCTTTTCCTAGACCTACGCAATGTAACAACCCTGAGTTTTTGGCTAAATTTAAACGATTGTTTATATACAAAACTTGCCAAAAATACCGAGACGTTATAATCAATATACAAAGTTCCCAAAGTACAGCCGTAATAAGACTACATATTACAATATGACAGCGGAAGCAGTTAACACATTTCGACTTCTAAGGACTCCAGCTGTACTTTCAACTCTATCTGAACCTGCAACTATACCCCAAAACAATAAAGAGGTACAGGTTCCAGAAGGGGAACACCCAAAACATTAAGGACGTCAGCAAAGCTGAGTAAGGAGTTTAAGAAAAATAACTGTTTACAAAACAACAATTTAAGATAAAACAAAATACCAGAATAACAAAAATGCATTCCAAACCAGAAACCAGAGTTGCCAGTTGTAAATCAACCATCGTTTTTTTTTAAACCAACCAAAAACATCTTTTAACCACATGTGTGCCAAGGTCCTACCCTTGACACGGTCTAGAGGTACCACATGTGCTTAGTCAGACTTATAATAGTGCGCACCTCTCACATTTGGACAGTCAGTAGGATGAGGCTGCCAAAGGAGAAAGTCTAACTCCCTAGCGAGTGGGGGCCTGTCAAACCCCACCCAAATGGAACTCGGGCCTAGAGTTCAATTTTCGGGACGTAATCCCAGGAACGTCTTAGACGCACCTTAAACCTTCTAGACCAACAAAACTCCCAGAGTCTGCTATAATATTTATTTCAAAGATGGCTTGCGCCAAAAATTTACAATGGGTGACCCAAGGTCACATAAATCAATATTCAAAATTCACAAATGCGAGTAACAATTAATCGTCACCAAATAGTATAGAAAACAGTTTAAATGCCATACCGCACATGCTCCTTGCTTAATCTTGAAAGGAGTAAAAGTCCTTACCTCTCGAGACGACCAATCCAAGCAAAGCTTAGTCCAAAACGTTTTCTCCTCAAACCCACAAAAATTTATATATGTGAAATAAGGAAGAGAAGGAGGATGTTAAAATCGTGGTCGGGGATTCGTTGTTGATGGACTTCGACTTATCAGAGAGGTAGCACATCAAAGAATTAAAGGAACAAGATGAAGGTAGGTGCCGTCAAAACTTGTAAGGCTAAAATTGTTTCAGGAAGGGTAAATAGAATGGTTTAGGTTTTATAAGAAATATTATTTATTTATTTGTTATTAAGTCATAAGTTGAGCCAAAGTCCAAGTAAAAATCGAGGCCAAGTTTGATAAATAATAAAGACTTAAAAATCGAAAATCAATGAAATACGAGAGAAACCACTTATAAATATCTCGTAAAATAACGGGGTGTTACAGGCTTCCCTCCTTAAAACCAAGATTCGTCCTCGAAGCTTAAACCCCTCACCAAAACAAAGGCTCTAAAACTCATCTACTTTCACACATCCAAAATCTTTCCATGATTCGAAACTTTACGTAACCTCATATTTCCATCATCTACTAATTCCACAAGGTTATACCACATATAATGCACAACAGCTTTCTCGCCATTTGCTCAACTCCAAGGTAAAAGGACCACTAAAAGAGCTAATAGCATGTTGGATGCCAAGAAAACATTTTTTTTTCCAAAAGTAAAAAAAATTATGTTTCACGAGTTCAACAAAAATCTCCATAAATGTTCATTAAGCACTAGTAGACCAACAATTTGTGTGCATTATGCACATCCAGCCATAGTTTGCCAATATGTATAGATATAACCAATGTCAATGGTAACAATAACCAATGTTGTGCAATAAGCACTAATAAATATTAAGTGTATCCATGCATAATCATAAGCAAGAATATATGAGTAGTACGAGACTAAGCGAGATAATATCTGACAACGTAAATCCAAAATCACTCTATAAAGGAGTGACACATTAGCATAAACAACACTCAAAGAAGGTAAATATGTAGTTTCTCTACCCCTTAAAATAAAGGTTCGTCCACGAAGCATAAAATTACCTTAGGCAAAAAGATGACGGTACACGTTTCTTATAACCAATTCAATTTCCCCAGTACCTCATCTACATTATTATTCTTCCATAAATCTTCGACCATCGGAGTTTCACCTCTATGAGTTTTACGTATCTTACTATATAAAATTTGTACCGGAGTCTCCTCATTATTTTATCCAAATCAACAGTATCTAGGTTTCATATATGGGTTGGGCCGCTAATGTACTTCCTCTCTTAATAGACATTAAACTCGCTGTGTTATTTCTTTTAAGTTGATTGGTAATTCAAGCTTGTAAGCCACCTCATCGGTGCATTAACGAAATCCTATGCAATCCAACATTATAATCCTCATAATATAATCAGAATGTAAACAACTCGTCCACCATCATACTTTAAAGGTTCCCTAAAAAAATCACTCAACATTAGGACAAAAATATGGTGAGACATAGAGATCAACGACAAAACACAATGTCAAACGGCCCAAATATCATTCTCTATAAATCCATGGCATTATTTAAGGCTATGTAGTAGAATTTCTAAGGCTCAAACATTAATTTCAAGGTCGACATTATCTGTACTCAAACGATTATCACCCCGCAATCAATTCCTAGAAAATCAACAAATGACCATAAACCATGCCAGAACCAACTACAACAAGTCACCCACAATATACCAAACAACTAATCTTACATTAGAGCATACTAAGAGAAATAAAGTAGCAATTAATGTTATTGGTAATGCAGCTAATCTCCTGTATTTACATAAGAACTCTTAATTGAAGACGTTTTACCTATCTATAAATCCTTAGGGGCCAAATTCCATTTTCAGTCACGAATTGTGACGGTTCTAGCGTTCTTTGAGGTTACCTAGGATCACTTTTAACCTTAATGACATCAAGCAAGGAGCCACAAAATCTCAATTTCTTTCATTTCAAGCAATCATAAAGCGAAGTTCAAGTCCTTATCAATATTAAATTTCCCGAGTGAACAAAATATGGTGACACATGCCCCTATCATTAATTATCATCTCTTTGATCTCCTTGTGACCAGGTACACGTACTCTATTACCACATAGTTGGACTATAATACAATTAACTTTTACTAAAACTTCAATTCCGCCCTTTCACCTTCGAAGGCGGATCTATATATCATGGCAATTATTAAATCATCTCCTAACTTAATCAATTAAATTATGTTTGAATAACTTTCAAAACGCTCGAAGGTCCGTATACTTTACCCGTTTCAAGACTTCCATTTCCCCTACTTAAATTCAACCTCTTAACATAAACAAACAAAACTTGCTACAAACAGACGTACCCCAGTTTCATACTACGTACTCCCTCCCTCGAAACCGCTCTAGACATGGCCTTGTAGCGACACCAACAATATTCCTAGTAAACCTTCTAACACCACCATCACCATAACCTACATACCGGGCCTCAATACAACATAGAACGTTGGCATCAACAAGAACACAAAACAAGGGCTACTTCTCCCCAATCTAACAGCGTCAAAAAGGCTCATAAACACTACTAACTTATTCCTTTTTTAACAAACTAAGACATGGGCTAAGAATTGGAACTTCACTTGATGCCATAAAATAAAAACGCTCACCATTAAGCTCACTAAGACACCCAACAATCAACCATCATACCCCTCAAATCCAGCGTCAATATGATTCGAAACAAGCTCTACACACAACGAAACAGATCATATGACAACCTTATAAACGACCCAGCACGAGTCCGAAATATGTCAAATATCGACTCAGAGCACGTATCATCCAGGCAAGTAATTATGATACCCCAAATAGCCATAACATAGTTAACCACATTTCTTTTTGTAACTAATATTTCTACTATCACAATTGTTTTCATCAACACTTATAAATCTTGTAAACCCGCTCTTATTTATCAAAATATCACTGCAAGGCGATACAACATATTCCACATCTGATAATAATAAACCATTTATGACATTCTTTACGTTCAATCAGTTTTCCATATCACCCATATTTCTCGAATGTCAACCTCAAATTACTCCCATATTTCTCCCATATTTGACATGATTACCATAACTAAATGTTTTCGTTTTATGACATCAGAATGTAATTATTCTAACCTCGATCAAATTCGAATGTCCTAATTCTCTCTCTTTTTTTTTCTTTCAAATCAAGCTTTTACGTTCACGGTCCTTATAACACTTGTGGTTCAAAATTTTTAATCGAACCGAAATTGAACACTTACATCCACCAAACGACAACCTCGAGCATCCCACTCTATAATCTTAGTCTGGAGCCTTATTGTATAACCTTTCTATTATCAAACGTATAAAGCACCTTATTATCAAACTAATGTAAACCTAATGTAAACCTATATTGTATAACCTTTCTTTATTTTATTTTATTTTTCTTTTTCTTTTTGTTAAATCACATAACTCTTACCTTTGAATCACATATTTTTACATTTGTTTTAGTTCATCTAGTAATAGGCTCATAACACCCCAAATATTATAAAGAATTTATAACGCTCAAAGGCAAAAGACCGAAGCCACATAAACCATTATGATTACCGGTTCATAATTCATATTTCAATTCCGACAATACTCTATGGCAATTGAAAATCCCCATTTAAAAAGATATTAAGAGACATAGCCTCACCATGTTATGAACTCATAAGTTGTAATGGCTTCATCAAATAAAAGTAACTTGACTAAATTAAACTAAAACTCTAATCTAAAAACTAATTTACTTTTAGAAGACAGAAAAATAAATCAAACACATAAGACTCATCACCAAGACTCCATGAAATTTGACACTAGGATATGAAGATCCTAATGTCTGACCAAGACCTAACGGCTCTGATACCAATTGTAACAACCCTGAGTTTTTGGCTAAATTTAAACGATTGTTTATATACAAAACTTGCCAAAAATACCGAGACGTTATAATCAATATACAAAGTTCCCAAAGTACAGCCGTAATAAGACTACATATTACAATATGACAGCGGAAGCAGTTAACACATTTCGACTTCTAAGGACTCCAGCTGTACTTCCAACTCTATCTGAACCTGCAACTATACCCCAAAACAATAAAGAGGTACAGGTTCCAGAAGGGGAACACCCAAAAAATTAAGGACGTCAGCAAAGCTGAGTAAGGAGTTTAAGAAAATAACTGTTTACAAAACAACAATTTAAGATAAAATAAAATACCAGAATAACAAAAATGCATTCCAAACCAGAAACCAGAGTTGCCAGTTGTAAATCAACCATCGTTTTTTTTAAACCAACCAAAAACATCTTTTAACCACATGTGTGCCAAGGTCCTACCCTTGACACGGTCTAGAGGTACCACATGTGCTTAGTCAGACTTATAATAGTGCGCACCTCTCACATTTGGACAGTCAGTAGGATGAGGCTGCCAAAGGAGAAAGTCTAACTCCCTAGCGAGTGGGGGCCGGTCAAACCCCACCCAAATGGAACTCGGGCCTAGAGTTCAATTTTCGGGACGTAATCCCAGGAACGTCTTAGACGCACCTTAAACCTTCTAGACCAACAGAACTCCCAGAGTCTGCTATAATATTTATTTCAAAGATGGCTTGCGCCAAAAATTTACAATGGGTGACCCAAGGTCACATAAATCAATATTCAAAATTCACAAATGCGAGTAACAGTTAATCGTCACCAAATAGTATAGAAAACAGTTTAAATGCCATACCGCACATGCTCCTTGCTTAATCTTGAAAGGAGTAAAAGTCCTTACCTCTCGAGACGACCAATCCAAGCAAAGCTTAGTCCAAAACGTTTTCTCCTCAAACCCACAAAAATTTATATATGTGAAATAAGGAAGAGAAGGAGGATGTTAAAATCATGGTCGGGGATTCGTTGTTGATGGACTTCGACTTATCAGAGAGGTAGCACATCAAAGAATTAAAGGAACAAGATGAAGGTAGGTGCCGTCAAAACTTGTAAGGCTAAAATTGTTTCAGGAAGGGTAAATAGAATGGTTTAGGTTTTATAAGAAATATTATTTATTTATTTGTTATTAAGTCATAAGTTGAGCCAAAGTCCAAGTAAAAATCGAGGCCAAATTTGATAAATAATAAAGACTTAAAAACCAAAAATCAATGAAATACGAGAGAAACCACTTATAAATATCTCGTAAAATAACGGGGTGTTACACGCAATCCTCGATGTTGTGTCTGATGTCATTATGGAAATCACATTTTCTGCTTCCGTCTCTTCTGTCTGTGATATGTCTAGTTTTTATATGATTTTACTCCCTAATTTAGCTCGATTTGACATGATTATTATACTTTGTTTAGTATATTTATGAGCTAATTACGTGCTCGAGGTTCATTGCTCGTTTTGATATGTTTTGTAGGAATCTAAGCATTTAGAGACTTTTTCCTAGCACATTAGCAAGCACCAAAGTCCAACAAGCTAATGGAAACAAGATGGACCATGGAAGGTTAGAATGGAGAATGACAAGCCAAGCATGAAGATTTGTGAAATGGATTGAAATACAAATGAGAAACCAAAAATGAAGCCCAAAGCAAGGAGCCCACAACTCAAACATAGGATGCTCCTTTGGATGCTCAAGGAATCCCAAAACTATGCAATTAACCGGAAATTTAAGGTGCTTAAAGGCATAGCTTAGGATTCCTTAAGTATTAAATGGAGCAATTAAGCAAATATACCTGAATTAAGGAAACCCCGATCGGGGTTCCCATTCCCCGACCGGGGTTTGGTTTCTGTGAACACTTACGTTTCAAGTCCCTCTCCCTATATAAAGGAGAGGGACTTTGACACTTAGGGGTATCTTTTTCACACATCTTACACATCCTTTTTCATATCTTCTCTCATATCTATCCTTACATTTTCCTTAGTTTAAGCACAAGTTCCTCTTAGTTTCATATTTAGTTAAGCATTTAGTTATTACTTTGTTCAAACACTTGGTTACATTTTGAAGTTATATTTCAAGCTTTCCATTCAAGCATTTGGGTTATTTGTTCTTCATTTCGGAGTTATATTTCTCTATTGCGGTAATCATAATTCTAGTTTTATGTTAGTATTCACTTCCGTCATTTACCTTACAAATCATTTATTTTATCGTAACATTAGTTAATCATAGTTTCATTGTTATCTACATTAGAATTGTTAGTTTTCATTCACTTAGTGTAGCACATCTTATTAACAAGTTGTTTTCCTTTATAACTTTATATTCATCATGCTTATTATATCAAATACTATTAGTCTAATTATCAACATGAGTGAGTAGTTTCATTTGTCTAGGGATTAAGGAAACCATGCATAATTAGTAAGTTGTAAATCTTAAAATAAGGTTGAATTAGTATTGGTAAATTGTTTCTATCACATGATTATATTATTTTGTTAATCTTTGTTATTTGGCCAATTGCATTGATTAAATTTGTTAATTCATTCTATAAGTCGAGAGGCACAGAATCAGATTAGACTAAGCATGTGTAGTAGGACGACTCTAGTCATAACGAAAGTTCTCTAGGACTCAACCTAAGGTTGACACTAATATCGAGAGATGAATGTCTTTATCCTAAACAATTAACAATATTAAGAATTCCTATGTTTAACATGAGCATTTACGTATTTGCATGAGTGAACGGACTCCCCTAGACTATTTTAATATTATTGAATTTACATCATATTTTGCTAAACATCAAACCAAACCAAACCATTAAACCGACCTTGATAGTAGTCTTTTCATAGCATTTCATAGTGAAATTCCCGTCTCCTTGTGTTCAACCCCTCGTACTACATTAATTAGTGTCTAGGGAAATTTATCTTTGCATAGGTGTGCGATAGCTTATCAAATTTTGGCACCGTTGCCGGGGAAACGGTTTTATTTCGTTTTTGATTTGTAGACTTCTATCATTTTTTTCTCTCTTGTCTTTAAGAACACTTGTTCCTTGAGACCGTACTTACAGTTTCCTTGAAGATTGTTTCCTTATGCCCAGGTCTTCTCGTGAGGAAGAATTACTTTCACCAGATTCCGAGCCCGAGAAAACCTTTCGTAGAAGACGACACTTTTGGAAAGAAGTCAAAGACGCCTCTTCCCCCGTGCAAGTTGAAAGTGCCAGAAAGTCTTACTTAGACAATCTGGAAAATCTTGAAAAGGAGGAGGTTTCTAGTTCATCATCATCACCACCACCCTCACCAACTAAGAGAATGGTGAAACTTTCCGATCATTCCAAGCCCACCACAGCTATGCTTCTGGCCGGTATCACCACCACTCAAATTACCGCCCCGAAATTCGAGATCAAACCAGCTTTCATTACCCTTATGGAGAGGAAGCAATTTGGGGGAAGTCCTTTGGAGAATCCCAATTTGCATGTGCAAAACTTTTGTGACTATTGCTCCATGATTCGCCAAACGGGTGTTACTCAAGCCCAAATTAGGGAAATACTTTTCCCTTTCTCTTTGAAGGGCAAGGCAAAACTTTGGATCAATAGCCTTGATCGTACCACCATGGGAGTAACAAATTGGGAGACATTGGCTCTTGCTTTCTATCAAAAGTTTTTTCCACCCGAGAAAACTCAAACTTTGAGGTGCCAAATCACGGGATTCCGTCAACAAGCTCTTGAGAGCTTATATGAAGCTTGAGAGAGGTACAAGGAGCTCCAAAGGCAATGCCCACACCATGGGTTGGATGCTTGGTTCCTTGCCATAACATTCTACAATGGGTGTTGTGCCGAATCCCGAAGAATTCTTGATTCCGCCAACAATGGGCGTTTTCAAGAAATTGACACGGATATTGCTCATGCCACCATTGAATCCATGGCGATCCACGATGCCCAATATGTTAATTCTTGGAGTGCACCCATCCAAGGAGGAGAGGTAGTTGCCGACACTAGCATCTTGAAGAATATAATCCTTTTGCTCCAAGAAAAGTTGAAGGCTCACCAGGCAGTTCATCAACTCAATGCCGTGTCTTCTACTAGTCAAATTGTTGTTTGCGAAAGTTGTGGAGGTGCGGGTCATTTCTCCAATGTATGCCAAGCTACTATGGAAGAGGTATGTGCTTTTCAAACTTTTAAACAAAGTTCTTATCCACCGGGTACCTTTTCCAATACTTACAACTCAAACACAAAATTCCAGCCCAACTTGTCCTACAAAAGTAACAATGTGCTCAATCTTCAACCCCAACAAAATTTTGTGCCTCAAGCTCAACAAAATGCCTATGTCCCACAACAAAGATTCAATTTCCACCGGGCTATCAAAATCAAAACTACCAACAAAGACCACCAATCCAAAACTCCCAACCAACCCAAGTTCTACCACTCCAAAATGTCCAACAAAACTATCAAGAACTCATGTTCTTGGTATTGCAATTGGCTAAGACTCAATCGGAAATGTTGGCTCAATTTCAAAAGAATGATCAAAGCCATGGTTTCGCAATCAAAATGCTAGAGCAACAAATGGCTCAACTAGCCAATTCTAGCTCTCAAAGAAGACCGGGTCAATTACCACCTCAAGGTGAGCAACCACATGATACTCTTAATGCAATCACCTTGATAAGTGGTGCAAAGTATGATGAGCTACCCATGCCCAAAGACAATGAGGAGGTGCTTGTTGAGTTGGAGGTTTCCCCTAGTGGTAAGAAAGATGAGGTTATGCCAGAGAAGGTGGATGATCCCATTGTGGTTGAGCAAGTCAAAGATGTGGAGGATGCTCCTCCAAAGAGGGTTGTTGAGACAAAGGAGCCGGAAAAAGTCAAAGTGCCTTTCCCTCATAGATTAGCAAAGCATCACAAGAACACTCAATTCGGTAAATTCATGGAAGTTGGGAAAAACCTCCAGGTAACTGTTCCTTTTACCGAATTAATCACTCAAATTCCATCTTACACTAAGTTCATGAAAGACATTAACTAAGAAGAGGACTTTTGACGAGGTAGAAACTATAGCCTTCACCGTCGAGTGTAGTGCTCTTTTGCAAAATAAGTCCCCTCCTAAGTTAAAAGATCCCGGCAGTTTTTCTATTCCATGCACAGTTGGTACCTATCAAATTCATAAAGCTTTATGTGATTTAGGTGCTAGTGTAAGTGTCATTCCTTACTCTATTTGTGCTAAGCTTAATATGGGAGTCTTGAAATGTACTAGTGTCACTTTGCAAATGGCGGATCGTTCTATAAAACGCCCTTTGGGAGTTTTGGAGGATGTTCCTGTCAAAGTTGGTAAATTCTTTATTCCGTTTGATTTTATTGTTCTTGATATGGCCGAAGATGCCCAAATCCCAATCATTTTGGGGAGACCCTTTTTACATACCGCGGGTGCGGTAATTGATGTCAAAAATGGTAAAATTACATTGGAAGTGAGTGATGATAAGGTCCCATACAATTTGAATAATGCCATGAAGAGTCCAATGTTAGAAGAGTCTTGCTTTTCTATTGATGTTTTTGATGTTGTTGACCTTGTTATAGATGACTCTATCTCTCGGTCTTTGGTTAAAGACCCATTGGAGGCACTCTTGCTATTAGAACGTTTGCAGGTGATCATGAGATTGCGAATGAAGAGATGGATGCTTTGGAGAATGAATTGGATGGAGATGAGTTATCATTGGAGGAGAGCTCACACTTTGTAGGTTTGGTTTCTACACCTCAAGACCTTGAGGTACAAAAACCCGAACTTAACCCCTCCTTTCTAATTTGAAGTATGCTTTTCACGATGATGAGGAAATGTGTCGGGTAATTGTTGGTGCTAATTTGAGTGAGAGTCAATTGTCTTCATTGCTTTGTGTTTTAAAATCCCACAAGAAAGCTATTGGCTATAAACTAGATGATTTAAAGGGCATAAGCCCCGAGTTTTGCATGCATAGAATCGATCTAGAGGAAGATCATAAACCATGTGTCCAAGGTCAAAGACGACTAAATCCTAACATGCAAGAAGTGGTTAAAAATGAAGTGATTAAATTGTTAGATGCGGAAATTATTTATGCAATTTCCGATTCCAAATGGGTGAGTCCGGTCCAAGTGGTTCCTAAGAAAGGAGGAACCACCGTAGTCAAAAATGATAAAAATGAACTTATTCCAACTAGGATTGTAACGGGTTGGAGAATGTGTATTGACTATAGGAGATTGAATTTGGCCACCAAGAAAGATCACTACCCTTTACCTCTCATTGACCAAATGTTGGAGCGGTTGGCATGTCATAAGTATTTTTGCTATCTTGATGGATATTCCGGGTTCTTTCAAATACCCATTCACCCAGATGACCAAGAGAAGACCACGTTTACTTGTCCCTATGGTACATTTGCTTACCGTAGAATGCCTTTCGGTCTTTGTAATGCCCCCGCCAGTTTCCAACGTTGCATGATAAACAATTTCTCTGACTTTATCGAGTCTATCATGGAAGTTTTTATGAATGATTTTAGTGTTTATGGTTCTTCATTTGATGATTGTTTGGATAACTTGTCTAAAGTCTTGAAGCGTTGTGAGGAGGTTGACTTGGTATTGAATTGGGAAAAGTGCCACTTCATGGTCAATGAAGGGGTGGTACGTGGTCATATTGTCTCGAAAAGAGGAATTGAAGTGGATCGTGCTAAGGTCCAAGTTGTTGAGCAACTACCCCCACCGGTAAATGTCAAGGGAGTAAGGAGTTTCTTAGGTCATGCGGGTTTCTACGACCGTTTTATTAAAGATTTTTCTAAGATTGCCAAACCCCTTACGGAGCTTCTTTTAAAAGATGCTCCCTTTGTGTTTACTAATGATTGTCTTGAGTCTTTTACTAGGATCAAGAAAGCTTTGATTTCCGCACCTATCATCCAATCACCGGATTGGAACTTACCATTTGAGCTCATGTGTGATGCTAGTGACTATGCGGTAGGTGCCGTTCTAGGACAAAGGAAGGACAAGGTTCTCCATGCTATCTACTATGCTAGCAAAACTTTGGATGCGGCTCAAATCAACTATGCCACCACGTAGAAAGAGCTACTTGCCATAGTCTATGCCTTAGACAAATTTCGCTCTTACTTGATTGGTTCCAAAGTGATTGTTCATACCGATCATGCCGCTCTAAAGCATTTCCTTGCCAAACAAGAAGCTAAGCCGAGGTTGATACGATGGATCTTGCTCTTGCAAGAATTTGATCTTGAGATTAAAGACAAGAAGGGGGCCAAAAATGTTGTTGCCGATCACTTATCCCGCTTGAGGTTTGATGATGGAGGTATTGATATACCTATTGATGATTCCTTTGCCGATTATGCTCTAATGATGTTGGAAGCCAATACTCCTTGGTATGCCGACATAGCCAACTTTCTAGTTGGAAAGGAATTGCCACATATCCTTTCATATCAACAAAGGAAGAAATTTCTACATGATACAAGTTCTTCTTATGGGATGATCCATATCTATTCAAACATTGCTCGATGGGCTTTTTCGGGGATGTATCCCACATTGGGATGTGAAAGGGGTGCTATAAGGATGCCATTCTTCTCCTTATGGTGGTCACCATGGACCATCCAAGACCGTTGCAAAGGTGTTGCAATCCGGTTTCTATTGGCCAACTATGTTCCAAGATGCCAAACCTTTCGTTACGGCTTGCGATGCTTGCCAAAGAACAGGTTCTATATCAAGGAGGCATGAGATGCCTTTAAATGGTATCTTGGAAGTGGATATATTCGATGTTTGGGGGATTGATTATCAAGGACCGTTTCCTTCCTCAAAAGGGAATCGGTATATTTTGTTTGTCGTTGATTATGTCTCTAAATGGGTCGAGGCAATAGCTACTCCAACGAACGATGCTCGTGCCGTGGTTAACTTATTCAAGAAGATCATATTTCCGAGGTTTGGGGTCCCAAGAGCGGTCATTAGTGACCGTGGTACTCACTTTGGTGAGAAACAACTTGATACCTTATTGGAGAAATATGAAGTCTATCATAGAAGAGGCTTGGCTTATCATCCACAAACGAGAGGCCAAGTGGACGTTTCTAACCGTGAGCTCAAATCTATACTCGAGAAAGTTGTTGCCAAGTCACGAAAGGATTGGAGCATGAAGCTTGATGATACCTTGTGGGCCTACCGTACCGCATATAAGACACCTATTGGTACTTCATCGTATAGGTTGGTCTATAGAAAGGCGTGCCATCTCCCCGTTGAGATGGAACATAAAGCTTATTGGGCAATCAAGGAGCTCAACATGGATTCCAAGTTGAGTGGGGATAAGCGGATGTTGCAATTGAATGCACTTGATGAGTTTCGTTTACAAGCTTATGAGAGCTCCCGTTTTTACAAGGAGAAAACAAATAGATGGCATGATAAGAGGATTTTGAAGAAGAAGTTTCAAATTGGTGATAAGGTGTTCCTTTTTAAATCCCGACTCAAGCTGTTTCCGGGAAAATTACGATCGCGGTGGTCCGGTCCATATACCGTCACAAATGTCAACAAGTTTGGTTCCGTTGAAGTGATGACCACTAATGGCGAAAAATTCAAAGTCAATGGCCATCGTTTGAAGGTCTACCATGAGAATGCGATCGTTGGGATAATCGAGGGAGTTCGCATGGATGCTTGAACCGACTCGAGCTTCATACGTCGTACGGGACGTTAAACCAGCGCTTCATGGGAGGCAACCCAAGCTTTTATTTGCTTTCATTTTATTTTCTTTATTTTCCGTAATTTCTCGTTTTTTTTAGACTTAACTAGACTTGACGATGTTTCTTTTTGTTTTTTAGGAGAAAAATGAAGACATAAAGAGTCGATGGGGAAATTCACTCATCCCCAAGCACGGAAATCCGTTCGGGGAATTGATACTACAAAACACGGGAAAAAGTCAGAAACTTACAGGGGCCAAACCCCGATCGGGGTTTCAAATTTCTATGCGTCTGATTATTTGTCTGTTTTATAAGCAAACGAAATTTCAGCTTTCCCCTTATTCCAACCCGACGGTACTTTTCATTACTCTATCTTCTATATTTTTTCCACTTAAACTCCAAGGAAACATCAATTCCTTCATTACTTTGCAAGAATCATTCACTCATCACCATCATCAAGTACGTTTTGCCTTCATTTCTCTCTAATTTCATCCATTCCAATCAATTTAATTAAGTTTATCAAACCCTAACTCAAATTGGGGGAAATTGATTTTGTGTTTCATTATGCTAAAAATTGATTGTCTTGTGCTCTATTGATGTTTGTAGGATGAATTAGCTTACTAATTCATTCTATTATTGTTATTTGGATGGATTTTAGTAGCCTTAGGATGAAATTTCGTCTTAAAATTTCAGAAAAATGGCACCTAAAAAAGCTCCTACCCAAGGTGCTCCAAAGAGAAGAAGAGGTGGTGCGGAATCCTCTCGAGTTGCGGAGGATGTTGAAATGCCCGATGTACCGGAATGGAATGATGTTGATTATCACCGAGTGATCTCAGTGATAAAAAACAATGGGATAATTGGGTCCTCCTACGCTCCAAAGGTATGAAAACAACCAAGTTTATCAATCACGCTTCTTTGAAAAGAATCGGAATTGATAAACAAGTTAAGGCTTTATTTAAAAATCTTGGTATGATAGTTTGTTACAAAATGGATTATCTAACCTTTCCCGAACTCACACTTGAGTTTTTGAGTTCCTTCGAGTTTCATAAGTCAAATCGTGAAGGGTTTGTCCATTTTGTATCATGCCGGTTGTTTAATAATGATTATCGTATGGATTTGTCGGACTTTGCCAAGATTTTTGCTTTGAGATGTGAGGGCTTGTGTACCGAATCACCCAAAGATTATCTACTTGACTTGACTTGGGCGTCCATTTTTCACTACCCTTTCACGAGGTGGGACCATACCCCTCACCAATACATTCACTACCCCGATATTCGCATTTGGAAATGATTTATGGGGTGGACTTTCTTTGGGAGGAATGAGCCTCACTCGGTGAGGAGTATATAGATCGAAATTTTAGGTGCCTTTCTTAATGTAAACGGTGACGCCGAGTGGGAGATGAATATTCCTTACAAATTTGCTAGCCACTTGACCAAACAATGTAATACTACCAATAGGTCCATTGTTTTGGGTGGGTTGGTTACTAGAATTGCCCATAGCGTTTGCCGTTTCAACCAAGATACCACCGATTTGATTCCTTTGGAGAGTCGGGAAAGGGGGGATGGACTTGATTATGACTATTTCCTATCTTGTAATTGGTTTTGGAGCTCTCACCCGGATATGATTTGGAGAATTGGTAATCAAGATTCTATTACATTACCGGGAGAGACGGGAGAGCTTCAACCTTTGGTCCATACCAAACCCCGACGTGAGAATTGCCCCTTTATTCAACCCACTTACCATTTTCCACTTCGAGGTGAGAGAGCTACCACCATTGGTCGTTGTGTGCGAGTTCCACCAACTCAAGCCCGTCATTCCACATCTAGCGTTGGTGTGATGGATATGATGCGCGACCTTAGTCTTAGTGTTAATGTTATTCGTGATGACCAAAGGCTTGCATTGTATCCTATTTATGATCACTTTGCTAGGCAAGGGGTGATTCGACCCGAGGGAATGCACCCATCTTTTTATTATTATCCCTTGGATGGATTCCCTCCTCCTAACCATGATGCAGGTACTTTTACTCACTATGCTACCGGTCCGGATTTTTGTGGTTCGGATTATGGAGTTGAAGCATTTCAAGGAGGAGGCTATGGTGGCGGGTATGTTGGTGGCTGTAGTAGCTATGGAGAGGGGCTTGGAAGTGGGCAAAATATTGGTGAATAGTCACTCCTCTACAAAGTGATGAGCCTAGTGGTAGTGGTGATACTTCGGGAGGTGGTCGTGGTAAGAAGAAGGGTAGGAAGGGTTTAAACTTTTGGCCCTTTACTTGATTGATGCATGAGGGTATCCCCTGTATACATACTAGCTTGGGGGGAAGCTAGCTCGTCTAGTAAGTTATTTTTGCTTTGCACTTTTTTTGTATTAATTCTCATTCCCCATTAAATATTAACCTCTTGTCTTCCCTGTTTTGTGCTTCGAACCGTTTTAACCCTTAGCTTGGGTGATTTATATGTTGGCACATTGAGGACAATGTTGTGTTTAGCTTGGGGGGGGGGG
The DNA here is from genome assembly GCA_022085475.1 of Heliosperma pusillum. Taxonomy (NCBI): domain Eukaryota; kingdom Viridiplantae; phylum Streptophyta; class Magnoliopsida; order Caryophyllales; family Caryophyllaceae; genus Heliosperma; species Heliosperma pusillum. Next base: position 13,788 of record JAIUZE010008655.1, on the reverse strand, counting down.
GAGATTGCATTTGCATTTTAGTTAGTAGTTGCATTTAGTTAGGAAATTTATGAAACTTTGAAAAATTTGTGCTTCACATGCTTTGCTTGCCTACTTTGGTCATGGTTTACATAGTTGTACCCATTTGCATATCTCAATTTTTTAGCTTAATAGCTAATGATTCTCTATTATTTGACGGGATAACTGCATTCATGGGGATGTCTTGCCATAGTAGGTGGAAGATGGAAATTGAACCTAATAAGCTTGATCTTGACTTTTGGCAAGTTACAAATTGGTAAGGTAGAGCCTCCTTAGACCGATACATCCATATTCGGTCTCTCTTAGGTGAGTGTAGGTCTCCTTATGGTTTGTGCTACATCAAATACGCACAGGTATGGTTTTAATTTCATTTCTTTATGAGCATGCATTCATTTGTTATCATTTTGGAGCCATTCACATGATTAAAGTTGCCTTGTTGAACTCATTCACACAACATTTATCCTTAGCTACATATAAAAATTGCCTACCTTGTTGAGCTAGTAGCCTTGATTAATTGTGTTTGGGTGCTCATTTAGAATTTGTTCTATTTTGAAGTATCATTGTGAGCTTGGTCTTAATGCTTTAAGATGAAAAAAAGAAAGAAAAATGAATGAAAAAATGAAAGAGATGAAACAGAAAAGAAAAAAGAGAAAAAGAAAGAAAAAAAGCATGAAATGAAAAAAAAAAAAGAAGCATATCTTGTATGAGAAAAAAAAAGAAAAAAAGAAGAAAATGATCTAAGAAGCTCTCATGTTTTATTCATATATTTTGAAGAGCCTTCTTGAGAATTGTATTGAAAATTTTAGGATAGTTTTGGGATTGAGCATCCTTACATATGGTTGTTGCTAGCTTGACTTAGCTCCACATACCATAAATCATTTGTTCCCCTTTCTTATTATCCTTCTTTTTTACCTATGTCTTCCTTTTCATGCTTGCATTTGAATGTTTTTGGCTTGTAGTTTTGAAATTTTTACCATATTTGATTGCGGGCACACTCTCATGAGTCGAAGATAGGTGAGTGCTACTCACAAAAATCCTTTCACATTAAAATGAGGTTGAGTGTATCGTGAGAGTCCATAAGTCAAAAGATCATGCAAGAGCCGAAAAGTTCAATTGAAGTCTTTCATGCTACGCCGCCATGTAAATCTCATCCATGTTTTTGCTATCCTTATGCCCATGTTGTTTCGGGAATTGAGTAATTATGCTTGATAGTTTAAAATTGGATATTGCAATTGTGGGGACTTCGCTGTTTTCCTCTCTTGTCTTGGTCTTATGTGCTTGCTTGAGGACAAGCATGGGTTTAGCTTGGGGGAGTTTGATATGTCTAGTTTTTATATGATTTTACTCCCTAATTTAGCTCGATTTTACATGATTATTATACTTTGTTTAGTATATTTATGAGTTAATTACGTGTTCGAGGTGCATTGCTCGTTTTGCTATGTTTTGTAGGAATCTAAGCATTTAGAGGCTTTTTCCTAGCACATTAGCAAGCACCAAAGTCCAACAAGCTAATGGAAACAAGATGGACCATGGAAGGTTAGAATGGAGAATGACAAGCCAAGCATAAAGATTTGTGAAATGGATTGAAATGCAAATGAGAAATCAAAAATGAAGCCCAAAGCAAGGAGCCCACAACTCAAACATAGGATGCTCCTTTGGATGCTCAAGGAATCCCAAAACTATGCAATTAACCGGAAAATTAAGGTGCTTAAAGGCATAGCTTAGGATTCCTTAAGCATTAAATGGAGCAATTAAGCAAATATAACCGGATTAAGGAAACCCCGATCGGGGTTCCCATTCCCCAATCGGGGTTTTGCTTCTGTGAACACTTACGTTTCAAGTCCCTCTCCCTATATAAAGAAGAGGGACTTCGACACTTAGGGGTATCTTTTTCACACATCTTACACATCCTTTTTCATATCTTCTCTCATATCTTTCCTTACATTTTCCTTAGTTTATGCACAAGTTCCTTTTAGTTTCAATTAGTTTAACATTTAGTTATTACTTTGTTGAAACACTTGGTTACATTTTGAAGTTATGTTTCAATCTTTCCATTCAAGCATTTGGGTTATTTGTTCTTCATTTCCGAGTTATATTTCTCTATTGCGGTAATCCTAATTCTAGTTTTATGTTAGTATTCACTTCCGTCATTTACCTTACAAATCATTTAGTTAATCGTAACATTAGTTAATCATAGTTTAATTGTTATCTACATTAGAATTGTTAGTTTTCATTCACTTAGTGTGGCACATCTTATTAACAAGTTGTTTTCCTTTATAACTTTATATTCATCATGCTTATTATATCAAATACTATTAGTCTAATTATCAACATGAGTGAGTAGTTTCATTTGTCTAGGGATTAAGGAAACCATGCATAATTAGTAAGTTGTAAATGTTAAAATAAGGATGAATTAATATTGGTAAATTGTTTCTATCACATGATTATATTATTTTGTTAATCTTTGTTATTTGGCCAATTGCATTGATTAAATTTGTTAATTCATTCTATAAGTCGAGAGGCACGGAATCGGATTAGACTAAACATGTGTAGTAGGACGACTCTAGTCATAACGAAAGTTCTCTAGGACTCAACCTAAGGTTGACACTAATATCGAGAGATGACTGTCTTTATCCTAAACAATTAACAATATTAAGAATTCCTATGTTTAACATGAACATTTACGTATTTGCATGAGTGACCCGACTCCCCTAGACTATTTTAATATTATTGAATTTACATCATATTTTGCTAAACATCAAACCAAATCAAACCATTAAACCGACCTTGATAGTAGTCTTTTCATAGCATTTCATAGCGAAATTCCCGTCTCCTTGTGTTCGACCCCTCGTACTACATTAATTTATGTCTAGGGAAATTTATCTTTGCATAGGTGTGCGATAGCCTATCAGCCTGGCTCCTTTCCGACTGTCTTTTTAGGCCACCTTACGCGTCCGCCTAGTTCTTTGATTTCTTTCAGCAATCCTGCAAGACCAGTAGAGAACCCGTACTCGCTCACCTTAGGGGGGAGGTTTGGATTGTTCCTCCAATCGTTGTCTCATGTTACTTTGTTGACGTTGTTCCGGCTGTTGGGCTTTGATCTTTCATTTCTCCTGTCAGTAATTGCCTTCATTATCGTAAAGATCTCTTCTGGATTCATCTTCCTCCAATCTGATTGCTGCCATTGCTTTTGCCTTTACGTCCTCAAAGGTTGCACATGGATACTTTGTGAGGTTCCTGTACAGGTCAGAGTCTTGATAAAGCCCTTGCCGGAATGTCTCGATCGTTGTTGCCACGTCGCATCGGGGAATGAAGACCTTCTCTCTGTTGAATCTGTTTAGGAAGTCTCGTGTCGATTCTTCCAGCCTCTGTACTACCCGATACAAGTCACTAGTTTGCTTCTCAGGTTTCCGGCTGCTGGCAAACTGCTGATTGAAGGAGTTCACCAGGTCGGCGAATGAGCTGATGTACCCATTTGGTAGGCTAACGAACCACTGCAGGGCTGCTCCTTATAACGTGGACCCAAACCCTTTGCACATGCAAGCCTCTTTTAAAGGACCGGTTGCTGTGACCACCATCATTTTTTGCTTGTACTGGTTGATGTGATGCAGGGGGTCTGCTGTTCCGTCATACAGAGTCATGGTGGGAGGCTTGAATCCTTTGGGTACGTTGACGAGAGCTATACTATCGACGAAAGGGGAATCATCATAACTCTCATGGGCCGCCTTTTATAAGAGTGCCGACATCCCTGGTACTCTACTGAGTAGGGTCCTTATCTCGTGGAGTTGTTGTTCCACCAGGCTGGTTATTCTTGCATATTGGTCAGACGGAGGCAAGAAAAAACCAGAAGAAGGACTTACTCCTGACACCCTTCCTGGTGTGTAGCCTGTTTGGCGGTTTCTTAGGGGAGTGGCGTTGATGATTGATCCAAATTGGTCCGCTGGTACTTGCTGGGGTCCCGTTCCTGCACTAAAAATTGGATTAGATACCGAGAAATCAACAATTAATGGGTTACCTATCATGGGCATGATGTTGCCGACTGGTGGTAGGGAGATAGGTGTCTGCAGCCTGGATGATGTCGGCTCCACTCTTCCTAAGTCGAGTCGGGTGACCAACTCTTGCGGCACCACTCGCCAGGGGGCTTCCTCAGACGGTTCCCGAAGTGACGTGGCAGAGGACTGTTGCACTAGAGGTGGTTGAGCCATCGCATCGACCCTCTCCCTCAGGATTCGGTTATCTTGTCTCAGGCCCTTCACAGCTTGTCGGAGATCATTCATTCTTGGAAGAGTGTCTGTACTGCGTCCGACGGCAGGGTTCCTGTAGAAGGTGGTGCCTCTGCTCCGTAGCCTCTTGCGGTAGTCTTGCTCGGGCTGCCTCCTTGGATGGGTGCCACTTGCATTGGACATATTTTCCCTCCAGTGTCCATTCCTCAAGGAGTTGGCGGTGGCCTTGATCCCTCTGGCATATTTTTGACAGGTGCGCTGGCGGAGGTCATCCTGCTTGTAGGACTCTAGGTGACCATAGCCCCTAGCGAGCTCGTTGGTGCCTGGCCAGCTGCTGATGATGTCGGCGTGCTTGGCATACTAGTGGAACTCTGGTTGGAACTTGACATTTTGGAATGGTTGTTTTGATTTCGGCTAAAATATGACCACTACGCCCCACGGTGGGCGCCAAATTTTTTTGGTAAAACATTACCTAAGTGAATTTTTAGAAGTCGGGTCAAAGTGGTCAACGGAAATAGCCTTCAATCGAATGAACAATTAAGGTGAAGAAAATAACACGAAAAAAGAAACGAGCGTAATAGGAAAAGGACACAAAAGAATTGGTGACGCAGAAACCCAATTCGGGAAAAACCACGGGGGGAGTCGGAATCTCGCCAAATATTGCACTAAGTTTCGTTAATGGAATCGCAAGTAAGAGCTAGATAATAAATACAATATATTTAGGAGTTTTTTTTATAGCAGTAGTGAAGCTTGTTTTTCAAGAGGTAGAATGATGTATGATGCCCCTTCCTGCTTTGTTCCTTCAGTATTTATAGGCGTTGTGACCCTAATACCTTCATGTCGTTCCTCCGGAAATCCTCTCCTGAAGACCCTCAACTTCCCTGTTTTCAAGGGGTTAGTTGTTGACTGATTCTTGTTCCTGCTGGCAGGAGGCTGGATTTGCGTAACCCTGTTTTGCCGGTTGAGTCAGCTATCCGTGTGCTTTATTTTTGTCCACTCTGAGCAGGCCACGTTGCCTTCTGGGTATGTGGACGAAAATTACCCAAACAATATGTAATGTTTTTTTGTTATATTGTACTTTTTTGAGCTTATTATTTAAATAAACCAACTCGAAAAAATTGTAGAGTAAAGCACATAATCTATAGAATAAAACTAAGAAAATACTCTACCAATTGTAGTACATCAAATATATAGTCTACTAACTCATCAATTAGTCTTGCTTAAACCCTTTTAAAATAAGATCTCCCATAATCAATATCTTTACATTAAGATGCACAGGTTAATTAACTTAGTTATAATGAAAAAATATGTTGAAAGAATTTAATATCTAAATCATATATCTAACCATTCGTTTACATATGATTATAATATCTCTTTTTAAAAAAATAAAAGACATACATGGGCTGAATATAACATAAAATAGTTTGTTGATACTTAACATTGAATTAGTTTGGTGACACTTTAAAATCATGTCGTCATATAAATTACATATACGGAGTGTTGTTTTATTGGTATGAATATTTCTCTCCTTTGAATTAAGTACATCATTATTATAATTAAGAGATTCCATTACTATTGACCATTTTATCCATCTTTCTCTCACTTACAAAAATGTTAACACTTGAAAAATTAACATTCAAAGTAACGTTACATTTAAAGTCTTTTATGTAAGTATAGTAGTGAGGTATGTTCGTTATTTAAAAATTCGGATTGAAAATTAAGAAATAAATAACTTATTGTTAAATTAGTAAATTTGAGTAAAAAGAAAATGATACAACTATACGTAATTATATATTTGTGAAACCACAAAATTCAAAAGCATAATTGGTTTAACCTTACAAGTACTTATCATTTTTATTTTATAGAAAATATTAAATTAAAATTTATATCTCTTCATTCATTTCAATAATCGCTTCAGGATGTTGCACATAAATTAAGAAAGGGTGTTTATTTTCGCAGTAATCATTTTATTCATCTTAATACACTATTGACAATTATACCCCTCTCATTTCCCCTCTCATTTTCTCTCTATAATTTCTCTGTACTTTTTTCTCTCTAATTTCAGGTACCCATAAGGCCATAGTCCTGTAATCACCCACCTTATGTTAATGGCTAACACATTAAGGAGGGGGTTCACCGGTCAACTAGTGGCCAGTCGACCGTGGTGGGCTTGCGGTAGTATAGTTGGTGGGTAAAAAGGCTCCGTAGTTTGTGAGTAGTACGTTGTGTGTACAACGTTTTTGTTTTTTAATCAATTGTTTGTACTACGTTGGTAAGTACTACATTGAGAGTTTTACCACTTTTTTATGTTTTTATTTAGTATGTACTACATACAAATGTATATGTGTACTGCGTTGCTAATTATTTTACGTAACTTACTGTTGTACTAATATGTACTACGCTGATAAAAATACTATACCAATGTAAATATACTTCAGTCAATACTGTACTTTAGCCAGCCAACCCTACATCGGCAGTCCCTTCTCTGTCATCGTCGTTACTACGCCGGTGGACCACCAACAGTTAACTCACCTTACAATAATTAACAGTTCAATAATTTAGAAAAGAAAAAACCTTAATTAAGGAATAGAGGAATAAAAATATAAGAAAGATTCAATTAAATTATTGATATTGGATTAACGTATTAAATACTCGATCTTCATTTGAATAATCGTTTATACTTGAACAAGAATTTTATTAGGGTTTGAAAAAGGTTAAGGCGATAGCAATAAAGAGAAGGTGGAGTCATGGAGAGGAGAGAGAGAGAATTAGGTTTGATGTGTTTTTTTAGTAAATGGTAGCAATTGCAAAGTTTGGTGTAAAAAGTACTAAGATGAGTAAAAATCGTACCGCGAAAATAAACTCTGATTAAGAAAATGTTAGTCTTTACTTATTTACAATTATTAATCTTTGAACATATAAATAAGTAGTTTCCACCAATATAATTGTTTAAATTATATTTTGTTTCCTAACACGATTTTTAATATGAAATTGAGGTAACAATAAAATGTATAAATAAATGTAAAATGGTTTTTTCGGATGCGATTTCTATTAATATTTAAATATTACAATGTATTTTAGTTTTACTCAAATGTTATGACGCATAATAATTACTATATTTGAAAGTAAAAGAAAAATTAATTCTATTATTTATCAAAGAAAAAAGTTAATTAATTGTCTGTTTGTGGATTGACGATATTTTTAGAAAACACCTGATTTTATTATTTTATAAAATTCTATTTTAGTAAAGGTTACTATTATTTATTACATATTAATAACCAATTTTGATATTTTAGCACCGTTATATTTAGAATTTTGATTTTGTCTTAAATAGAGTTATTATGATATTGATTGTCTTAAAATAAACATATTATAATATCGTTTGTTAAGATGACTAATATGTAATCGTCTTTATAAAATAATTAAGAGACTCAAAATATTTTGGGTTGATGGACAAATATAAAAGTTCAAGGATGACTCATATTTGTAATCATACGATTATCCCATCTTATGATAATTTTGTATGTGGGACAATACTACTATTTGTAAGAAGTATATATTCACCACACCCACATTATTTTTCAACGTAAGACAAATAATATTCTAAGTAGTACACCAAATATGTTATTTTACATTACTTTTTTTTTGTAAAATGAAATTTAAAGGTTTTATATAAAATTATAAGTATCACTTTAATATAATATAGAAAGTACATATTATAATAATTAAAATATTATCCACTTTATTTTTATATCAAAAGTATTATTTATTATATTTTCCAAAAATTATTGTTTGAATTGATAAAGATAATAATATAAGATTTTAAGAGATCTCTAGGACAATAATCAAGAGACTCAAAAGAATTTGGGTTGATACCTAAATTCCAAGGATGACTCTTATTTATAATCATAGAATCACCCCCACCTTGTAATATTACGATGTGGAACAATTCTTCTATTTATACTTAGTATATTCACCACAAGGAAATTATTTTTCAATGTGAGAATAATAACATAATAAGAGGTACACCATCTTTTTCTATCAAATAATTATTTCTTGATTGTTCCGAAAATTTTTTTTTGATGGTTTTTAAACATGCATTGCGGTTTTTGTTAATTTTTGTTTTGATTTGCCTAATTGTACAGTGATGTTCATTTTCTAGGGGTGTGTGTGTTATTTTCTAGTTAACAGCAATAACATATCACGACCAATCTTATGTTTGTCTTTTACTTATTTGTTTATTAAGTTGCTTCCTTTTATTTGTATGGTTTCTATTTGTTTTCCTTACATTATTTAACCTGTTTATGATCGATTTCCATAAACATTCATCATTTTGTAGCCTATGTCCCTGCTTTTTGACAATTCCGCTCTGTTTTAGCATATTTCACTGTATTTGCTTCGTTAACTGTTAATTTCAGCAGTCCTAGTTAGTTCGTAGACTTTCACTGTAGCTGCATCTTTTTAGGGTTTCCTTTTAAGCCTTTATGTGTTGCCTTTGTGCCTAGGTTCAAAAACACAAATGGAAATAATCTGCAAGGGATGGTTAGAAAATATAGAGGAAGAAGATAGAGCATTGTCTGCCAACGAATATGCAATTGAAAAGAAAAGAAGCATGAGTTGGGTGTTGGAGTCTCACGTTGAGAAGTAATTTGAAGTAAACGTAGAAGATCACAGAAATAAATCAATGTGCTCAGTACTGAATAATCAGGATCTAATGGACAAGGTATTTAAACATGTAGAGGATGGCATTGACAAGAAGAATAGGCTTTTGTTTCTAAGAAATTGTCGCAAATGTACTTATTCCATAAAAATGCACCTGGTTTTAACGTAGAATACAAGAGACGTCTAAGAACAACTACTATGATCGCGGTGAAGTCTGTTTTCCGGGGTTAGAAATTAGTTTCAAAACGATGCAAGTGCTACATGATTTCTAATAAGCCTACAAAGACGTTTAACCATATTCGCCAATTCCTAGCAAATAGTGAGTTGGAGCATATCATATGTCCAATAGATATGGATAGGATAATGGTTATTTTTATCCTTCAATCAGGAACTATAACGGTGCTTTTGAACTTGGTACTCACGTACTTCATTTTCCAGATGATGATATAATCATTGACTGACTTTTAAGTTATTGCAACGGGAGTATGTGACCAAGCCAAGACACGAGCCATGACACGAGCTCAAGACAAGACACAAACTCAAGACAAGACTCAACATCAAAACAACAACCTACATTCAGGCAACACCATGACCAGCTATGACAATGTTCTATTCAGCCCAAGCCACAACCACTTCAAGCCTGCTAAGACAACACCACCACAACCAGAACAAAGCCTAGCCATCCACTTCCCAAGACTAGGCCACAACAAAGCTCAGCCAACAGCCCAACAAACCCAACACAACAAAAACAGCCCCCAGCCAAAAACAGCCTATCACAGCCTTTCTAAACAAGGTCCATGGGGCCCCACACAATCAAACAAGCCTAACCAACCCTCAAACCTATGTCTTGGGAAGGTACTCTACAACTTTCCCCAGGACTTCCCCCCCCAGTAACAAACACACAAAAAGTTAGCTTAGGGACAACTACAAACTGTCCAGGAATTCAGCCTTTTGCAGTAGTTTAAATGTCACTATCAAACTTTCCTATTTTGAACAAACAAGCTCGAGGATCTTTTAGCAGACCCTTTGGCATTCATCCAACTTCAGTTGAGCTCGAGATTCAAGCCTGGAAGTCCACTCCTCCACCAGTTTCAACCTAAACAACCCCATTAAGGCAGATTGTCTCATTAGACTGCTTTTCTACTTTATTGCTTTAATTCTGAACAATGTAGCTGTTATTTCTGTTTCTTTTGCAAGCCAATTGTGGCCCTAGGATGTATTGAACGAGTAGGATGTAATCTCCTTGCCTATATAAGGCCATTTCCTAATGAGTGAAAGACAGATTTGAAGTAAAATATAAAACTGAAACCTTGTTTCTGTTGCATCTCTTGGCTGTGTGCTTGAGACAACTTCCTTTGCTGTGTGCTTGGAAGTGAGCTTGGGTCCTTAGCTGTGTGCTGGGATCAAGGTTCAACCCTCAACCATTGGCTTTGTGCTTTGGTTAAGGTCCTATCCTTGTTCTTTAACAATCATTCAAACAGAAACAGAGTACTTGCAAGTGTCTTAATCTTAGCTCAATTTGTCATTGTTTAGTTGTCTTTTCTGAATAGTTTCAGTGCAAATTGGTTATCAGAGCTTTGTTTTGTGAGTTCATCTACCTAACTACATTAAAAACACAAAATACAACCATGAGTGAAGAGAGAATCACAGGTATTGAAAACACAGTTCAAGATCTTGTCAGAACTGTAATGGAGGTCTCTAGATCTCTCAATGAACTCCTTGAGGGCCAACAGAACAATGATACAAGGGGAGGCAGAGGTCGAGGAAGAGGAGCACCTTTCCCACAAGGTGGAGTAAGGAGGAGACAACCTGTCGATCAGTTTGAAATGTCAGATTCAGATGGCTCAGATCACAATCTTCTCAGACACCAAGACAAAGATATCAAGGTAGAGATTCCTGACTTTCTAGGTAGCTTGAACCCTGATGATTTCTTAGATTGGCTAAGGTCTGTAGAAAGAGTCCTTGAGTTTAAAGGATACACTGATAGAAAGGCTTTTAAGGTTGCTATCATGAAACTAAAAGGCTATGCCTCACTTTGGTATGAAAACATGAAAACGTTGAGGGTTAGAGAAGGGAAAGAACCTGTAAAGTCATGGCTCAAACTGAAAAAGAAAATGAGAGCTAAGTTTGTCTCTAGGGACTACACTCAAGACATGTTCATTAAGCTTACTCACCTAAAGCAAGACCAAAGACCTTTAGAGTCCTACCTAAGAGACTTTGAACAACTCACTTTGCAATGTGAGGTTGTTGAGAAATCTGAACAAAAGATAGCAAGGTTCTTAGAGGGGTTGGATGAAAGGATAGCTAGCAAAGTCAGGCTAAAAAACATATACTCCTTTGAGGAAGCTGTCAACTTGTCTTTAAGGGTAGAAAAATTGGGAAAAGGAAAGGCCAGTGCTTCTAAGACACCTTCCAGAACCCCCACCTTCAAACCTTTTGTAGGAGTTAAGATAGGAGAACCTGTGGTTCCTGTTAAGACTCCTTTCAACCTTGATAAAGGCAAGGCTGTTGAGGCAGGCCAAAGGAAGACTACCCCTCTCAAAAAGTGCTTTCAATGTCAAGGGTATGGACATTTTGCTAGAGAATGTCCATCTAAAAGGGCTCTGAGTACCCTAGAAGTAATCCATTGGGGAGATGATGAAGTGTTGGTCTGTGATGAAGAGATGGAAGAGCCTGAGGTAGAGGCTAGTGAGGAGTTGATAGAGCCTGATGCAGGGTTAAGTTTGGTAACATGGAGGGTAATGCATACTCAACCACAACCTTTGGAAGAGGACCAAAGACACCAGATCTTTAGGACCAGATGTACCATCAAGGGTAGAGTATGTAACCTCATTATTGATGGGGGAAGCTGCACTAATGTGGCTTCCAAAACACTGATAGACAAGCTAGCTCTACCCACCAAAGACCACCCCCTACCTTACAAACTCAGATGGCTAAACAAAGGGGCTGAGATCAAGGTGGATAAACAATGTGTTATACCTTTCTCAATTGGTAAAGGGTATGTGGATGAGAGTCTTTGTGATGTTCTACCTATGGATGCATGTCACCTTCTGCTTGGGAGACCATGGGAGTTTGATAGGGATGCCATACACCATGGGAGAGACAACACTTACCCTTCAAGTATGGGAAGAAGAAGATCACCCTAGCACCTTTACCACCTGCTTTAAAGATCAACCCAAACCCCATGAGTGAGGCTTCCAAAGAAGTCATGTTGATAAGTGAATCAGAAATAGCACAAGAGCTAAGTGAGCTACAACCTGTGTACATATTGCTAGTCAAGGAGACTGGGATGCGTATCATTGATATCCCTGAAGAGGTCAAATCTATCCTAGAAAGTTATGGTGATGTCTTCCCTACTGAGCTTCCTAGTGGACTGCCACCACTTAGAGGGATAGAGCACCACATTGACCTAGTGCCTGGAGCTATCTTAACCAACAAGCCAGCCTACAGGAGTGACCCTAAGGCTACACAAGAGCTCCAACTTCAAGTAGGTGAACTACTCAACAAGGGCTATGTCAGAGAGTCCCTCAGTCCTTGTGCTGTACCAGCCTTGCTTGTGCCAAAGAGGGATGGGACTTGGCGTATGTGTATTGATAGTAGGGCCATCAACAACATTACCATCAAGTATAGGTTTCCCATACCTAGACTTAATGATATTCTGGATGAGCTAAGTGGGGCTCAAGTGTTCACTAAGATTGATCTGAGACAGGGCTACCACCAAGTGAGGATAAGAGCAGGGGATGAATGGAAGACAGCTTTCAAAACTAAACATGGGCTCTATGAATGGCTGGTGATGCCTTTTGGGTTGTCTAATGCTCCTAGAACCTTCATGAGGTTGATGACAGAGGTCCTAAGGCCTTACTTAGGCAGGTGTGTAGTGGTTTACTTTGATGATATTCTTATTTACAGTTCAACTAAGGGAGAACATTTGCAACATCTGAAGTTGTTATTTGAGGTCCTAAGAGAAAATAAGTTGTATGGCAAGCTAGAGAAATGCACCTTCATGCAGCCTGAGGTTTACTTCCTTGGGTTCATCATCTCTAAGAAAGGGGTAGCAGTTGATCCTGAGAAAGTGCAAGCAATCAAGGAATGGCCCATTCCCCAAACTGTTACTGATGTAAGAAGTTTCCATGGGTTGGCATCTTTCTATAGGAGGTTCATACAAGGGTTTCGTTCAATCATGGCCCCTATTACTGAGTGCATGAAGAAGGGAGAGTTCAAGTGGAATGAGAAGGCTGAAAGGTCCTTCAATCTGATCAAAGAGCTATTGTGCAAGTCTCCAATATTGGTGCTACCAGACTTTAACAAACTCTTTGAGGTAGAGTGTGATGCCAGTGGTCTTGGCATAGGAGCTGTGCTTACTCAAGAAAAGAAACCTGTGGCATACTTTAGTGAGAAGCTAAATGGGGCCAAGCGTAACTATTCCACATATGACAAGGAATTCTATGCCATTGTGAGGGCATTGAATCATTGGGGACACTACTTGAAGCCTAAGCCTTTTGTGCTCCATTCTGATCATGAGGCTCTCAAATACATCAATGGACAACACAAACTCAACCCCAGACATGCCAAATGGGTAGAGTTCTTGCAATCCTTCTCATTCTCCAGCAAGTACATAGAAGGTAAGAACAATGTTGTAGCTGATGCATTGTCTAGAAGGTCTGTAATGTTGACCTTCATGGAGCAAAGGGTGTTGGGGTTTGAATTTATGAAAGAGCTCTATCAAGAGGACCCAGACTTCAAGCATGAATGGGAGGTACACCAAGAAGGGCAAGTCAAGAAAGGGAGCAAATACACAGCTCAAGAAGGATACTTATTCTATGGGAACAAACTGTGTGTGCCAAAGGGACCTTATAGGGGACTACTGGTCAAAGAGGTTCACTCC
>JAIUZE010008654.1:0-81094 GCA_022085475.1 Heliosperma pusillum | reverse complement strand
ACAGGAGAGACGCGGCCTGCTTTAATGTCCTCTCGGTACACGAGGCAGTTCCTCCTCCAATGCCCAAGCTTGTGGCAATGGTGGCACTCCACGTTACCTGCATCGCTCTTTGTCTTGCCTTGTGAGCTACCGCTAGACTCACCAGGCCCACTCTTGCCTTGCCCTGGCTTTTTGAATTTCGGCTTCCCTACAGCTAGGTTTGCCTTAGCCTTGCCCATACCTTTGCCCTTGTTGGCAATCATGAGAACGTCCTGCTTCAGGCTCCCACTCAATTTCAGATCACTCTCTGTCTGTACAAGGAGTGAGTGGAGCTGATGAAGACTCTTCTGCATATCATTCATATAGTAATTTGCCCTGAAAAGGGCAAAACCATCATGAAGTGAATGAAGAACGCGGTCAATGACGATCTTCTCATCGATTTTGCAACCAAGTGCCTCCAGTTTCTCGACATTCTCAATCATGTCAAGAATGTGTGGGCTAACTGCTTGGCCCCTCTGGAGTTTCGCTTCAAAGAAGCGACAGGTATGCTCATAGCTAACGATCCTCGGAGCTTTCGAGAACTCGTTAGAGAGCGTGGTGAAAATATTGTTTGCACCTTGGGCAATGAATCGTCTTTGCAAATTGGATTCCATTGAAAAGATGAGTACGTTCTTTATCGCACCCGCCTCCATTACGAAATCAATATAAGCAAGTGATTCATTTGCTTCTGCATTGGGGCCTGGGTTTGGCGGTAGTGGCTTAGTCAAGTACTCGAGCTTACCGTCAGCAATGGCAGCATTCCGTAATGCCGCCTCCCAGTCCGCAAAGTTGGACCCGTTATTCTTCAGTCGCGTTGACTGATTCATAGTGTCCATGAACATCTTAAGCCAGGACGCACGTCCGAGCGTGGCACTTGGCATTGGGTCATCAGTATGGCCAGCCATTTGTTATTAGCAGTTATATCTGAATATATTTGACTGTGGAAAAAGAAAATAAATATGATAAGTTTCATCGTTTTAAATTTTGAGTCTAATGAAAAACTGTTTAATTCGATGACTCGTGCATTTATACAATTGACCTCCCTCAAGAATTATATAAATGATCCCAAGACTCAATTTCTGTAAATTGATAAGCCAACCTCTTGGCTAATTCTACTTTTAGAATTCCTGGTCGATAAATTTCTGTAAATTCTATCTATAGTCCATCATAATCACGAGATATTACTCGTACTATAATGTTGAGAGAAAATAGGTCAACACTCACTACTTACCCAACGTAGAAGGGGTCATATTATGACTTCCGACGAAGAAGGGGCTCATAGTAGTTTTCCCTATAAAGACTAGTCTCAATTTTAATTTATAGGGGAAGGTCCCATCATCTTAACTTAAATTCATTTTAAGTGAACGAATGTCTAGCAACTCGAGAATGATTTAACTAAGGTGATGGCCCTAAAAGCGAGTGACATCCGTATGTCCATGATTAAAATATTCAACCTATATGAATCATTTTACATGCATTTTATTAGGTGGTTTGGTTTAGGCGGAATATGATGCAATTATCTATCATGTGAAGGAAAGAAAAACGAGAATGAAAAACGTAAAAGAAAAACATGTCCTAGTGTGGCCTATCCTACCAAAAAGAATAAAATACAACTCGGAATCCAACAGATTGGACCCTCGAATCTTGACTTTATCACCCTTCTTGGTCCATGCAGCGGGAGTGAGCTTCAATCTCCATCTTTAGTCTTCTTTGAAATTACAATAAATAAAATTACAAAGATCCTATTTATTACATACTAATTTCAAAACCCAAAACTAAAAATAATGGAGATGCGAGATCTCAAAATACATCCAAGACTATGTTACCATCATTACGGTAACACAATCTACTAAGGCCACACTAAGTTACAACTGATTGTAAAAAAAACGTTAAAAAATTCATTCAAACATTCCCAATAACAATGTAAAAGCATCAACTAAAATAAAACATACAAGACATAATACAGTTATTACGATGTTTTATTATCCAAACCACCCTTTAACATAGATTATAATTATGTGGTAATTCTGTAATCACCCACATCAATTACAATCTCGATTCATTTTACTGATAAAATGAACTATCCTAAACATTTCAAACTGCTTTAAAATGTAAGATATTAAGCATATGTGAACCGTTTCACATTAATTATACAAAATCCGAATGATGTACAATTAAAGGCCAAAAACTTGAACACAAAAAAAAACAGAAATTTTTCAGCATAAAAATTTTTCGGCAAATTTTTCAAGCAAAACGGTCCTTATCGACTAAATAGGGAAAAATTAATATCCTTTCATATGATAAACTCATTCAACATCATTTTCATTTTCATTTTAATCTAATCTTTATTAAATTAAAATATCTACAAATCTATTCTATGTTATTTTAACAGATTAAAATAACAAAATAAATCTAAATGAAAACGAATACGAAAGGAAATACGATTAATTCTTCCTAGTCGACAAACAGGGACCACGATCGAGTATTAAAAAACACTCGATCGACCAAAAAAAGAGAAAGCCGCTCGATCGATCATACCAAATTACTCGATCGACCAAACCTATTAGAAAATTTGCTCGGTCGATCAAAACCATTTACTCGATCGATCAAACTACATAGAAAACGGCTCGATCGAGTGAAAGCAAGTACTCGATCGATCAAAATCTCACAACAACTGCTCGATCGAGACACTAAAGTCCTCGATCGAGTCAAACACACAGCGGATGAAAACAGTTTCGGTTTATGAAATCAAATTAAAACAATTTCGTGGCCTATGCTCTGATACCACTTGTGGGAAATCGGTATTACCACAATACAAATATAATAGGATTATAACGAAAAGTAATAATTTGATTATCGAGTCATAAACGAAAACAAAGAAAAGGTTTAGAAATCAACCTACGGTCCTAGCAATCGGCGTAAAGAACAGAGATATCAAGGGAGATATCCTCCTAATCGTTGCACCCAAGATGCTCCGAGAAATACCCTTGTGTTGCTAGAAGTTATCAAAAATTACTGTTAACTTTTGATTTGTGTTTATGTCAAAAGTCACTGTCCACTTTTGTCAGTTTGTGTAATGTGTAGATGGAGGCTGTGTGAGAATTAGGTTAGGTTAGAAAGTTGAAAATCTAAATTTTCTATTACTCTCCCCACCTTCTCACGGCTCAATTTCTTTTTATATGAGGAGATTTGGTCTCCTCAAATAACAACTCATTGACCCGAAAACCCGAGTGTATCTGGATACCGTGTTTCGGTCATTTTAGCTTCCAATATAATGTAATATATTATAATCGTCATTTGTCAATAGACCGACATTATAATCCGTCATTAATTATAAATATCCGTATATTTATAATTTGCCAATTAATTATAACGGTTTATGTTTAATTAGCTTACATTATATACTATAATTAAATATAACTTTTTATATTCAATTTTACGAATTACAGTTAATTCGTCTCAGCTAACTTTCGTCTCATCATCACATTGACTAACCTTTTAGTCAATTACACTGACTAACCTTTTAGTCATATAATAGGGTATCAATATGATTATTTTCTCAAATAATCACATCTCTCAAACACATCCTATAGGTGTGACTTTTAGGGACCAGTTGATCACCGCCATCTGTATGACAATAACGTCAAACTTATCTAGCAAGCCAACCGTTATTGATAAACGTTAATCAACTGATTATTATACAAAGTATACCCTGTGAACCTACAGAGATTTATTTATGTTATTGCACTAACTGGAGGACACTAGCGTCTACATAATTATCTCTCTAATATTCATAATAACATACAGAATACAATCTGAGCCCTTGAGAAGAAATGAAACTTTTATATAGTAAATAGTAATTACTCCATGCTATAGTAGTTTCATCACGTCTCATCCGCCGTATAATGTTAATTTCCTTTCGTTAGATCCTCCATCGGAAACAACAAATTCACTATCGGCCGTTTACAACTGTCAGAGAAACATAATTTGCTGAACAACTTTCCTGGCCATTTTTGGGGGCCGAACTACTAGAGCAAACTTCACTTCTCGTAAAACCGGGTTCCTTTGGGCTTGGGTGTTTATCAACATCATCGCCATCAAGCATGGAAATCAAAGCGGAAACATTAGGCCTATCTGAAGGGAATTCTTGCACACATAACAAGCCTACTTGTATGCAATTCGAAATCTGTTTTTCATAGCATGGCTTAAAAACTGTTGGATCAATCAACGAGATTATGTCTTTGTTGTTCCATAATTTCCAAGCCTGAAAGTATTCAGAAACCCTCTAACTAACAATATATTAAAATGTATTTTGACGAATAAATTGATAAATTGCAACTTACATATGCTAAAAGGTTCAAAGAGTCGTAATCCTGGAAATTGTTGTTTCTTCTGCCACTAACAATTTCTAGTAGAAGAACTCCGAAACTAAATACATCCGACTTTTCTGAAAATCGACCTTCCATTGCATATTCTGGAGACATGTATCCGCTGCAAAATTCACATGTGAGTTTTCTGAGTTGAACGAGGACGCGGGTTAGAGTGTCCTGCCTAAATTTTTGACAAATAAATAATAATCATGTTTCAAACCTAAAAATTAACTACAATGTGTATTGGCATCGAAAGATGGGACACATATCCTAAATGAAATGTCTGAGTAACATAGGTTGAGAAAGTTACTAGGTTCCAGCGATTCTTTCCGTGTTGGCTTGATCTTGTTTGGTACCAAATATCCTTGCCATCCCAAAGTCCGATATCTTTGGATTGAGCTCCTCGTCTAGCAAAATATTGCTTGGCTTTAAATCCCTGTGAATAATCCTCAACCTAGAGTCTCTATGAAGATAAAGAAGACCTCGGCATATTCCTTGGATGATTTCAAATCGCTTCTGCCAATCTAGTAGTCCACGATGTTCTGGATCTATGAATAATAGTCGTAGATATTAACCAGTATAGGCCAATGTTTTCGAGGTAAACAATTTGACAAACTAGAGATTGAGTATTATACTTACCGAAGAGAATTGCATCTAAGCTTTTATTTGGCAAGAGTTCATATACTAATAGCTTCTCTTCTCCTTCCACACAACATCCGAACAACCTTACCAAGTTTTTATGCTGAAGCTTTGAAATCAGCTCCACTTCGTTCATAAACTCTTGGAGCCCTTGTCCTGATGCTCTAGAAAGCCTCTTCACAGCAATTTGTTGTCCGTCATCCCATATTCCCTAGAAAATAACACATTTTCATCATCCTTTATACGAAATATTATCTTAAAAATTAGTCGACGATAGTCTTAGGCTTAAAAGGTTTTGGATTCGGTTAATCTGTTAGCTACCAGAAATGATCGGGGGTTAATAAAGAAGGTCATACAGTATATAGTATATACCTTGTAGACAGGGCCAAAACCTCCTTCACCAAGCTTGTTGACTACAGAAAAATCATTAGTAGCACTTGCCAACTTAGTGAACTCAAACAAAGGCAAATCATGGAATTGTGTCTCTTTAGATATTGTCTTAGATCTCTTTTCTGCAATAGTAATACAAATACACAATCGGTCATTTTGGCCATAAAAGAGACTGGGAAATGTCGAAGCTCCAAGTTTCTGGATCAAAATGATGAATATTACCGTATCTATGACACATCCACATCCACAGGAAATATGACAAGGTAGCAGAACATACCACTCCACTTATAATCACTATGACTGCAATTCTTACTTTCCATCTGATATTATCACCTGTACAGCAACAGTGGAATAATTAAGAGAGTATTGATGCAAGTGCTAGTACACCAACACACAGTGGTTGTATAATGGGGCTAGCAGCCTAGCAGGGTTATAAACAATGAAAAAGTTGGAATTTTTAGTTAAAATTTTGATTATTTTGCCGTTTTTACATTAGTAGGTGCTCCGTCCTAAGTTCAAATCCTGATTTCGCCACTACCAGCACATAATGTTGGAGTGGTACTTTCACACAACTTTAATTAGATACACAGATAGACGGTTTCTGCATAACGTATACACATATAGACGGATTATGGACAACATATAGCGGAAGTTTAAACAGCTCACCTGGTAGGTCTGAATAAGCTAAACGAATGAATATATCAGCACCATCAATAGAGAATTGTTGCATGTCAATAAGGCTTACATTGAGTAACATGCAGCCAATACCGGGATAATAGGAATAAGCTAAACATGAACAGTTTCCCAAACACTTGCTCTCGCAATTATCTGGACTAGATAAAATCCGTTGAGCATAATCCGGTACTTTGATTTTCTTAAGTTGCAAAAACTTGTCTGATTTATCTCCTTGACCTTGGCACTGCAAAGGTGTTTTCCGAACACAACCGTTAGTCCAATTCCCTCGCGACCATTCATCAACCCTTTTTGGCACAAATCCTTTCAAGCATTCACAAATCGGTGCTTTCACCGGATTACAAATTGTAAATTCCCCACACTTGGCATAAACATCGCATTCCGATTCCAACGACTGCCACACAATTTCCCAGTTACTACTACTGAAATTCCAATGCTTTAGGAGCATGTTACCATTGTAAGTCAAAACAAATCTTATAAATATGGCTGCAACTGCCAATTGATCATATGACATTTCCAATGTGCCATCTTGGCCATCTACGATATTAAATCCAGTAGGCACATCAGAATGAGGGAAAGGCGTCCCAAGAAATATATACCCATTCCAAGGACCAGTACGATAATAAAGTTTATCACCCTCCATAATGGAAAGTTCAGGTAAACTACGAGGAAGGCGGGCTGTGCTAAAGCGACCCCTTGATGGATCAGTTACGTTGTTCCATGACTGAAGATAATTATCGGTCAAATTTTGATTAAAAATGAGTGTCATTTGCGGAAAGAATGAATCCGTGGGATGTTCAAAACTCTGCCAGATGGTTGTATTACCTGCATCTGGAAGCAAGACCAGGTTACCGGTATCTAGGAGCTGAGCAAATGAACTATTTACCTTAATTGATATGTTGGAAGACCAATGAACCGTGTTTTCTACATCCAAGACATGAAGATTTCCATCGTCCGAAATTTTGACCATTCCAGATGAGTCTTTAATCGGACTATCCCTGTTCGCTACCCATACCACCTCAAGTTGTCCATTGAAGAGCTTATTATTGTACCATATGCCAAGATAACGATATGTCGAATTAGTTGGACTAAAGAACCCAAGCTTGAAATGGGCATTGCTAGAGATTAATGCTTCTGGGTCTTTTAAAAATTGAGTAGTGGTAATGGCATCAGAGGTACTTGAAACAAACCTGACTTTCAAACATAAAATTAGCAGGAAGGTGTAAACAACAACCTTTGGATACATTGGAAACATTAGGAATACTAGTTTGTGTCTTATGTCCAATTACATTAATTAGCTCATTATCATAACAACATTTATATCTATCTCAAGTCAACATACTCGTACACTAAAAAAATGATTTACAAACCACTAGTAGCTATTGTGTAAGCATTAGGTAGGATTATTCCAACCGTAACTCTGGCAAATACTAACACATTGGGCTAATAGAGACAAAAAAAATTGTCATTTCCTAGACTATTTGCATGTAATTTGGTATATATTCGAGTTATCTTAAGCTAAACACGGATAATGATCGTCTTAACTCTTAAGTGAGAATTTGTGTTATTACAATTCTCCGGAACTTAGACTCGAATTATGTTACGAAATACATCAGAATTGAAAGAATATTTATACTAGTATAGTATATGCCTTGTGTAGCTTCACCGGTTGAACACAAATTCTCGTGACGGGTCAAATACATATCAAATCATCTCACGCGTTGACTAGGAAGTACCAAAAATTTTGTCTTTATTATAACCATGTGGTAGTATTTGACTCGTTTTAAGCTTAAAACAGATAGTACCATCTTAAGCAAGACTTAGTGCCGGTTGAATGTGCTCCAAATTTAAAGTGTTAGTGGGATTAGTGGTATTAGTAAGTTCGTTTCTCAGTAGTATTTTAATGGATATTTTACGTGATATTTCTATGTTTTTTTTATTTTTTAAGGGAGACCCCTTTTTTCCACCGTTGACCCGACACAACCCGAACCCAATATGACATGACTCGTAACCAACCTGGGGGCCATGTTACTCCGACTCTTCTAATTTCCTCGCGTACCCGTGTCCGACACTCGGACACCTCATTTTAGACCAAAATATTCATATTTTGCAATAAAATAGCCGAGTCCGACACTTGGACACGCACCCGTGTCGGATATTTCTAAACAGGTCCGAGGAACATAGCCTGATTGGCTGATTGCCTGATTTTGTCGACAAACAGGGGTTTTGAAGTTAATTTACCAAGAAATTATAATTTTTACAAACAAATCGTTTATATGGATATGAATTGGGAGAGTAAAGCAATATATATAAGAAAACAGTGCGGTTACATTGAACTGCTAAAGATCTACTACGCATAAGCGAATACATAAACAGACACTAAGAGAGTAAGAGCAACAAGTAAATACATGAGTAATAAAGCATACAGTACTTCAGTAAATATCTAAAACCGCCTTTATTCTTAATTAACGCAAGATAAACATCACGTTTCCATTACATGAACTTACCACCAGTAAAAATATATAACCGAGTAATTGAATATTAGGTTGATCTGTATTCGAAATATAAAGATGATAATTATAAATTGCGTACGAAGAATCAGGCATTTTGAACAATTGCAAGTAGAATTGAACAATTAAACGAATATAATACTTCGTAGTTCAGAAGAGAGAGAACAATGATTATACCCGAGAACACCTCAGAAATCGCAAGAATAAATGCGAAAAAGAAAGACGATATCGTGTAAAATCAGTAATTATATACCATGAATTTCCTCAACTCTTGTTTAGAAGTACTAATTCTATCAACTATGAAGGCCTTTTATGAATCCATATGATCTATGAATTTTGTTTCACTGATAACACCAAATTAGAGCAGGAAGACATGCATGTTTGATTTTTCTATTAAATTTCTAGTGATTAGCTGGATAAAGCTGAACGGAACCGCCCGAAACCCGACCTGATATAGCTCGAAAATTGGGTTAACTGAAACTGACCCGAGATCAAACCGATAATCAAAAACTACATTATTTTCAACTTCAACCTTGTAATACATAATCCCTAAATTCTTGTCCTCGTTAATAAAGCTCGCCTAATTTTGAAGTTAATTTACCAACAAATTAGAATTTTTACAAACAAATCGTTGATGTACTGTAGAATCAATGAATCTAATACATAATCCCCAAATTAACCCAGGTAAAAATTCCCTAATTTCAACCTTAATAGAAAGTAACAAAAGAATGTAATCGAATAACTTACTTTGAAAATATGTTGGAGGAACCCAAAATTCGTATTGAAGACAATGACAGAGGAACCTTCAATTCGTAGGTAAGAAGATGAAAGGTAGAAGAAATTGAAAAATTAGAATTATGTTAATGAGGTTTAAGTGGTCCATTCGAGGGGCAGTTAAGGTAATTTTTTAATTTACTCAGTCAGAAATAAGTAAAAACATGATCGTTATTCGTTAATCCGTAGATCTAGATATGAATTGGAAGATGAAGTGGAATTGAGAGAGTAAAGCACAATATAAATATAAGAAAACAGTAGGATTTCATTGAAATGCTAAAGATCTACTACACATAAGCGAGCGAATACATAAACAGACAGTTAGAAGAACAAGTAAATACATCCATGAGTAATAAAACATAGTAAATGTAATCTAAGCCCTCTCTCCACGAATTCTCCTAGCAAGCTGAATATCCTTGGGCATAATAGTAACCCTCTTAGCATGAATAGCACACAAGTTAGTATCCTCAAACAGTCCAACCAGGTACGCTTCAGCAGCCTCCTGTAGCGCAGCCACAGCCGAACTCTGGAACCGCAGATCAGTCTTGAAGTCTTGTGCAATCTCTCTGACCAGCCTCTGGAATGGGAGTTTCCTGATGAGAAGCTCAGTGCTCTTCTGGTACTTCCTGATTTCTCGAAGCGCAACAGTTCCAGGTCTGAATCTGTGTGGCTTCTTCACTCCTCCGGTTGCCGGGGCTGACTTCCTTGCTGCCTTTGTGGCTAGCTGCTTCCTTGGGGCCTTTCCTCCGGTCGACTTTCTTGCTGTTTGCTTAGTACGAGCCATTTTTTTGGGTTGGGTATTATTTTTGAGATGATTTTGATGTGTTAAAGTGAGATTGGGAGTGTGAGATGAATGTGAGATTGGGGAGGGGTGTGTATTTATAGGAGGGAGGGGAAATGAGAAGCGCCAAGTTTTCAAATTTGGTGAAATGTTTGGGGGAATGGATGTGTTTTGGGAGAGGGGATTACATCCGTTAGATTAGAATGTTATCAATGGTTTAGGTTAAGTTTCATGAAAACCCTCACACGGATCGCTATCCGGATTACTTCCTATCGACCAATGGAATGCTTGGCTAGTGACTCATGTGTTTCTATCATTAACTTCACTTTTCTTTGTGTTTTTGCTTTTCGGCTTTTCCCTTTATAAATATAAATTTTCTTCTTTTTTTTTTTTGACAACATTTTTCCTTTATAAAATTAAAGGATTTTTTGTCAGATAACACATAACATTTACCTCTTCTGTATAAATGGCACCTAACATTTACTTTTTTTTGTCTGATGGCACCAAACTAACTTTTCTGTCAAAAAAAATCAATAAACCGTCTTGACTAACGGAGGAATGGTTGACATGTCATTGTTTCCCCAATTTTTTATGTTTTCCCTACAACTACAACATTCAATTTTCCCTCCAACTAAAACTCTTATTTAACACCCAAATTTTATTCCTCCATTCTCAAATTAAATACCCAATTGCTTTCCTCCATTCTCAAATTAAATACTCATCTCTTTCTATCATCATTCCAACTCAACATGTCTTTTTCAAGCTCATCATCAAACTCAACAAGGCGAATGAGATGCAATTGTGGCATTCCAGTGGCTGAGAAGACATACCTTTTCTGTTTATGCAAATCAATATCGATCTTGTGAAAATTTATCTCTTCATTTTTCTTTCTGCAAATTGATGGATTGAAGTATGAGAAAGAATGAGGAAGTTGGAGTTTTGACTGTGTTTTGAGTGATGAGGAAGAATGAGGATGTTGGAGTTGGAGGGAAAACATAAAGAATTGGGGAAACAATGACATGTCAGTCATTCCTCCGTTAGTCAAGACGGTTCATTGACTTTTTTTGACGGAAAAGTCCGTTTGGTGCCATTAGACAAAAAAAAGTAAATGTTAGATGCTTTTGGGCAAAAAAAAAACTTTAGGTGTCATTTATACAAAAGAGGTAAATATTATGTGCTATCTGACAAAAAATCCAAAATTAAAATTGGTTTTACTTCCAACTTCCAAGAGGACTACACGTCTACACCTACTCACTTACAATTCTACAGTTGACATATACACTACACCCATTCAACGGGTCAGGCGGGCGGATTATAATTTTGGTTATTTCGAGTTTAGATAAAATACAGATTGGATTTATTTCAGATTTGTACACTTTAAGGATCGAGTTTCGGGTTAGATTAATGCATTTTTTAAAATGCCAAATTTCTTTAAATTGTTACTTTTTTATATTTACCTAGTTTAATATAGGCGGCTGGTTAACCTCTACGATGTTTTAGGAAATATCGACGACTTTTTCATTACGAAAGACGATAATGCCCTTATGCACTTAAACTCTTTTCTCTCTCTTATCTCTAATTCTCCCAAAATCAAATACAACTAATTCAACTAAAAAAATAAAAAAATTACAACAACAATTTTACTAAATCAAACAACAACAATGATGCGTGTATTTTATATAAACTTTCTAGTCCATTTATACACGCATTTCTATGTCATTTAAGTGATATTATATCACCATATGCCCCTATTTGGCTACTTTGTACTTTCATTACTATTTTGTAGGTACAAGCTGCGTAGTAGCGAAAACCGAGCCAAAACAGTCCACTTTGCATGCATTTAGGAGAATGGAAGGAACGGGACGGAAGCTCTTGCATGGGAAGCGTGAAACCGCTCGCAAACAAGTCCAAAGCCGTGTCCAACACTGCACGATAGGCCAAAAGACCTCGATCGATTATATATTTGGTCGATCGAGGAGAGTTGAAGTGAAGAGTTGCTCGATCGAGCTGTCCTGTGCTCGATCGAGTGGTTGCTACTGAAAAGTTGCTCGATCGAGTAGAATTGTTACTCGATCGAGTGATTTCCTAGAATAAAGTCCTCGATCGAGTGGTATTTTCCCTCGATTGAGTAGAATCTATCATGGGCCTTAAGTCCATAGCTTAATTAGGGCTTAGAGTCGTGTTATGCTTATTTAAGACTCTTATTTACGTCATTAGGAGAGACATTCGATCATGGGGGTGATCCCTGATCATCACCACTTAG
The DNA here is from genome assembly GCA_022085475.1 of Heliosperma pusillum. Taxonomy (NCBI): domain Eukaryota; kingdom Viridiplantae; phylum Streptophyta; class Magnoliopsida; order Caryophyllales; family Caryophyllaceae; genus Heliosperma; species Heliosperma pusillum. Next base: position 68,656 of record JAIUZE010008654.1, on the reverse strand, counting down.
CTATTAGTTTCTGAACTCTCTTCTTTCTTTAGTTTACATTCGGGTTTATCGACGTGGAGTTGTTCTTTACGCCGGATTGCTAAGATTGTAAACTTCTTCTTTTCTCTTTTATTCTTAACCCTTGTTTAGTCTTAATTACTGTTTACTCTTCCTAACTGCTGCGTTGTTATTGTTTATGCTTGTTGATTACGATTTTATTATGTCTATCGTCATATGTTTAATCGTCTTTGTTAGCATCGTTAATAACATGAGTAGATAATTCTCTTGTATGTTGGGATGAGGGAAACTGTAGTACAGGCATGTTAGGATAGATTATTTTAGTTAGTCTTGAATATGAGAATCAGTTTAAGCAATTTAATTGAGGTTTAGTCGAATGAGTGCACGCAGGAGACTAGGCTAGGTAGTTAACCCCGACCTGGATCGAGAGATTGGAAGGGAATGCTTGCTTGGAATTGATAGGTGACTCCTAAGAGGACGCGAGTTAATTAGGAAAATCCCTAGGGTGGTTTGAGACCGAGAGGAGAAAACCATTGCCCTTCTCATTGATAGATTGACTGACTTAGTTTACCCGTAGATGCCGATATTGCAGTGGACCGAATCCTAGCATATTTCTCTTTATCTGATTTATTCCATATTTATTTCTTCCTTTATTTCTCTTTCCTTTAATCTTATTTAGTTAGTTAAAACAATTTCAAAACCCCCCAGATTGTTACTTGCAGATTTAGATTTCAGATAATTAGTTTCCTCCCTGTGGAGATCGACCCTACTTCCGCTATCTTCTTAGTTAGTAGACTTAGGTTTTATTTTTGGTGTATAACGACAACATCAAACAATTTCACTAAATCGATTATCATGACGGACGAACAATTTTCGGTATGTTTACAAATTAATCAAAATTTAAATTTGTCATTTTTTTCCCGGAATCCGTTAATTGTTTGTTTATACTTAATTAAGTTAATTGATTTACGTTACGTCTTAGTTAGTTAAAATTCAAATGCAGATTTTTTTAAAAAAAATATCATGGTTAGACAAGGAACTAGATGTCATGGACTATGGCCAGAGATTGAAAATCAACGTCCAGCCATGACCAGACATCTATTTCCAACGTCTGACCATGGTCATGACACCCAGTTCTATGTCTGACCATGGTTAAGTCATGTAAGTTTAATGTCTAACCATGGTCAGATGATATTTATTTTTTATAACCCCGTTTAATAACATGTTAGGTATGTAGATAATGATTTACTAATATATGTTAAATATTTAATGTCTAATTAGCGTCCTATTTGCATTGAACATGACTCGTTAGAGAATTTCGGGAATAATAACATTGATTACAATCCGTACTTTGAGACGACATTGGATTTTGATACCCATGATGATGCCTTTAATTGGCGAGTAAGATTGTAATGGAACATGGTTTTGCTTTGGTTAAAGCAAATAATGGGCCAAAAAACAGAAGACGAGACGGGTTGTTGGCATCTTACTTTCGATGTTCAAGGTATGGTAGACCTACTCCAATTGATGATCCTGAGAAACGACGAAGGTCGAATAAGTGTGGATGCAGTTTCCGTATCCGAGCCGTGCTGAACTACCCTCGTCAAGGTGACGATAACGGGGAAGTTTGGAACATTATCACCGCCGAGGGTAAAGGGTTTTACAACCATGGGGAGGTGGTTTACAAGGACGGTGATCGTCATTTTGCGGCTTTGGATGACGAGGAGAAAGCATATGTGAAGCAACAGGTTAAGGCCGGTGTGCTCCCAAGAGATATAAAGAACGCTCTTCACCAAAGAACCCCGGGTAAACCTCAACCGTCAAATAATCAGATTTATAACGAGACCAAAAAACTGAGGCGGGAATTTAGGGGTGGAAGGAACACCGCACAACAAATGTTTGATCTTGCCGTCGAAGCGCATTATTTGCAGTGGCATGAGAGTGATCCCGAGACATGACAAATATCTCATATATTCATGGCACATCCCGTAGCCGTGCAGCTATTCTGAGCCTATCCTTATGTTGTGCTCATTGATTTGACATACAAGACAAACACCTACAAGAATCCACTAGTTGAGATTGTCGGTGTTACCCCTACCGGGAATTCGTTCCTAATTGCTTGTGCACTCGTTCCTATGGAGTCCGAGGCTTCCTAGACGTGGATATTGAGGCGGTTGTCGGACATTCTCGCATGTGTCTTTGTTTCCCCTACCATCTTCGTCACCGACCGGGAGTTGGGTTTGATCGCCGCTCTTGGGGAGGTGTATCCTGGTTCTAGTCATTTCTTGTGTCGATGGCACGTGAACCGCGCCATCAATGCCAAAACCCTGAACATTTACAAGACGGAGTGGTATAGAGATCTTGTCTACTATAATCCAGAATCGGGTTGGATACGGGTTATCAATGCATTAACCGTGGAAGAGTGTAAAAGAGCTTGGGAGTGTTTTCGCATCAACTGGGTTGCCTTAGAGAACTATGTTCGAAACACTTGGGGTCAATACAAGGAGAAGTTTGTGCGATGTTACAAACGATGTCCTACATTTCGGTAACACGTCTACTTCCTGTGTCGAGTCGACTCATTCTCTACTTAAGACATGGTTGAAAAGCGCGAATTTGACACTTGATAGTATGTGGTCGAAGATGCGTGACATGCTTGAAAGTCAACACTCTGAGATTAGAAAGGAACTCAAGGATTCAAGGAGTCGGCCTCGGATAACCAGTCGTTTGTTCTCATTGTTGTTAGGGGTCGTGTCGACGCAGGCAATAGGATTAATGGAGGTAGAGCTTCAGAGAGGTCTTGGTGTTGGTGTCGGGTTAGAGGAGGGGTGTGGACATGTGCTTGAGACTACTCATGGCCTACCTTTTGCATGCAAATTGGTTGATTTGAGTAGGAGAGGTAGGAGGGTCCATGTTGAGAATGTTCATGTTTTTTGGAAGACTTTGGTATTTGATAGTGTTGATCAAATGCCGAGAACCGAAGATGATGAGTTTGATGGTTTAGTAGAGGAAGTTAGAAAGAGTGATCCGGCTTCCCGTAGGTTGGTCTGAGAGAAGATGCGTGACTTCCTTTATCCGGAGGACGAGGAAGTTTTGCCACCTTCTATTAGTGAGAACTCGAAAGGCCGTCCTAAAAAGTCTACCACTAGGAACAAGTCGTCTTTCGAGCATAGTCAAAGGAAATATGGGACACCTAGCACCGATGGATCTACTGCTCGTACTCACTTATTTGGGGACTTTCTTCCAGGACCACCTTGTACTCCGTTAGAAAGAAACTACACCCTCGGCCTTATCTCTACTTGGGCTAAACGGTATGGCGTACCAGAGGTGTTTTGGGGCCAGTTCGATGGATGGGTAGATGTCGGAGATGATGGTCACTGTGGTTTCCGGGTTATATCTCATGCCCAACGGGGGCAAGAGGGCGACTACCTTCATATGCGGATATGGTCTGGCCGAGAGCTTAGGAGCGAGCGACGATGTCTACAAAAACTTGTTCGGTAGTCATCCATTGGCTACGACCGGTTTGACAGGGTTTTAGTCCACTTTGAATCTCTTATCTGTGTCCCAATTAGTTGCTGCTTCTGCGTGTGTTAGTGAGTTTCACTAATCTTTCCTGTCACATTCATGACCATTCTTTGAGGACTAGGATTGGAGTCGGTGAGTTGCGGGACGAGCTATACTATTTGCGTGCGGTGGCAAGACCGGTGGTACATCATGTGAGCGCTCATGATACATTTGAATTAGGGCATAGATGGCTTGGACATCTGTCAAATAAAGTCGTTACTTTACTTTCTTGTGTTAGTAAACTTTCTCAGAATTTTGAACATGTTTGTGACGTTTGTCATTTAGCCAAACAAACTCGGAATAGTTTCAGATTGAATGATAATAAGGTTTCCGCTGTTTTTGACTTGATACACTGTGATTTATGGGGTCCTTGTAGCGTCCCTTCGTCTTGTGGCGCAAAATACTTTTTAACCATAGTTGATGACTGCTCTCGAGCGGTATAGGTGTATTTGTTGGTCGATAAAGCTGAGGTAACAAGTACGTTTATGAGTTTTTTTTGCCATGGTTAAAAATCAATTTTCCAAACGTGTTAAGGTGGTTTAATCGGATAATGGGACTGAATTTCGGCCTATGGAGGGTTATTTTTTCACCAATGGCATTTTATTGAAAGTCCTAGACCTCTAATTAGACTCCTTTAATTAGTTCATTAAATTACGTTAACTTAATGATTTAGGATCTAGTTATCATGCATGCAAATATAAAAGCATAAAAGAAAAGATAAGACCAAGACATCCTTACATTGGGATTTTTCGGTTCAATATGGGCATAATAAGAAGTTATTGAGCATGAAATTAATGGATGATCCTCCATAAAACAACCTCCAAAGTAGAAGGTCTCCTTCTTGTTGCACCCAAGATTAAACCCAAATAATCTTAGCTTATTATTAACTAGATAATAATTAAGATAAATACTACTAATATTATTGTATTACTACACTCGTAATATGGTATGAATATTAGTTTGCATGTGAGTTTTTTTTAGAAAGTTGTTGAGATAGAAAGAGGAGTGTGAAATAAGCATAAAAATCAAGTGTTTGAAAATGAACAACAAGTGCCCATTATATGGCACTATGGCCGGCACCCACAAGCCCCAAAAATGGGTGATTTTCTTCTTATTTTATTCACATGCATAATGGTAGTGTATGGGATTATATAATGATCATGATCGTGTGTCATACATGTCATAACATAAGATGGAGTGTAGGATTAGATGAGAACAATCATCATTGATCTCCACTAGTACTATATTCGGCCTCCTCTAGTGAAATGTGGTCTATTTTGATTCTTGATATTTGTCCCACAAATACTTATAATCATATGCTTAATTATCTTGTATAATTAAGTGTTAATTTGATCATAAAACAATTATATGACTCAAATTAATAATCAATATACACTTAACTTTTAAGTGATATTTTACCATTATATCAATATATAATGGATCCCACAATGCCCAGTTAATTTATTTTACAACTACTTGTAAATATAATTAACTAATTACCTCTACCTCAAAATATATGCATTACCTCAACTAATTTAATGAATCAACGATTAATCACTAAATTAAATCTTATTTAATCGTATTAAAATAAGACGTAAAAATTTATTCAGTCACTTATCGTATAATTGACTAATAATCTTAAGTGGAATGAGTTCCTAACTCAATTTCCAATAAATAATTCTCGTAACTAAAAGTACATATCAAATATATGTAATGCCCTAATTAAACTGTATCGTATACAAATAATTAGTATTCTAATTGGGTCTCATCCTATAGGTGTGACCTAAAGGGATCAGTTGATCACCGCCGTCATACGACAATAACGTCAAACTCTAGTCAGCGTTACCGATTTACGTTAATCAACTGACGTGGAGTATCAAAATATACTAATCATGCCACGTATATTCCAATAGAGATTTATTATATAAATGCACTATTGTGGAGGACACTTACTCCAACATTTATTTCGTACCTCTTGTGTGGGTACCCCGCAGCAAAACAGTCGTGTTGAACGTAAACACCGACACATCTTAAATGTCGCTCGTGCCCTTATGTTTCAAGGTCACCTATCGATATCTTTTTGGGGAGTCCGTGTCTTGGCTTCTGCATATTAATTAACTGAACCCCCTCTTTAGTCCTTCAAAATAAGACCCCCTTTGAAATTTTGTTTGGTGCCGCTCCCACATACATTAACCTACGAGTTTTTGGTTGCTTATGTTTCGTTCACAACCAACATGCCCTGGGTAATAAATTTGCTAAGTGGAGCCGCAAGTGTATTTTTGTGGGATATCCGCACAATAAGAAAGGGTGGAAGGTTTATGATATTGCTTCTGGGAATTTTTTTGTCTCTAGGGAAGTCTATTTTTATGAAACTGACTTCCTATATCACACTGATAATACGAGCTCTTTGATTGATGGCATTTCAGGGTCGTCTGAACTGTTTGCTGAAGATGCCTCTGCTTCTGGCTCTCCTCTAATTGATAGTGCAGAGCACGAGTCCCACGTTTCTGACACTGTTGCAGCCGAGCAGGTTTCAGACAGTCCCGCGGATGCACCTTCTTCTTCTGTTTATGATGCTACAGGGGTCTCTCTGAGTAAGTGTTAAGTGCTTATTTTACGTATATTTAGTAGCTTAATTAGGCTTATTTTGACTCCCCTTGATATTATTTTTAGACTAGATTTGCATGGTTTTGTCATGTTTCGATATATACTACGCTTTGGTATGTTTCGTGTTTGTTTCAATTAAAAACGAACCATCCTTGGAAAGGTATCCATTAGGAGTGTTGAGAAACGAGTTCTCGGACATTGGAATAAAGGACAAAGGCTTAGATGTCATGAGTATAGAGATTGAAGTATTTTATGAAGAAGAAAAGAAAAGAAAACTCCCCCGAGCGGGGATATTTTGTACCCGGGCGGGGAAACTGGCACTTGAAGCCGCAATTGGGCAGAAGCACTCCCCCGGGCGGGGGAAATTAGCCCCGGGCGGGGGGACTGCGAAAACCCATACTCGAGTTTTGGAAACTCCAATTTAGCTTAGTTTCCAAGTTCTAATAAAAGACCTATTATTAAGAAACCCTTAAATACTTAGTTTACATACATTGTTTTTATCTTATGCTTAGATTAAGAGCCCTAATTACAAGAACTCTCTAGATTAAGATTTAATTACTTCACTCTTTGGATTATTGCAATTATATTTTGTTCTATTCAACATTCAGGTTCTTTAATTACAAGTATTCTTTCATCTATTCTTTTAATTATGTCTTATATTGTTTTAATTATGAATTGTTTGTCTTCTTTTATCATGAGTGAGTAATTTCCCATCTAGGGTTCGTAGGATTGTTGTAGGGATGACAAGCATGAATTGAATTGTTAATTTTGATTACCTAATTGGTATCTCGGATTTAGATAAAGATTTATATGGAATTGGGTTATTGTTTTTGATTGAATGAATCTAAAAGCAAATTAATTGTTCAATGGGAATTGAGAATTGTTTTGTGACGAGATTTATCCACCGAGTTCATCATCTAATAATAGGTTAAATCTGAATCAATTTGTGGAAGCAAGGCGGTTTAGTTTAGAACATTAATCTTATCTTTGATTATTAGTTATTAATGGAAGTGTCTAATTGATAATTAGGACTCAACTATCAACTTAATGCCTCCACTTGGTTTAATTTGCTTATGGAAGTAGGTAGGTTGATCAATATTAGGGAGTTTAATTGACTCGGAAGAGTTGTTAATAACAAATTAGGTAGTGTCTAATCCGAGTAGTGATTTGGTAATTACTTATCTTTAGTAGAGCTTGTCGACCTATAACGAGACTATGGACCTTAGACCTTTTAGTTATTGATTAAAATCGTTGTTATTTGCTTATAAATTTAGTCTATCTAATTCTCTATTATTGATTCCTCGTAGCTAAAGTATAATCTAATTCGACTAGTACTTAACCTTACTTCCCTGAGATCGACTCGTAAGCATCTACAATTGACCCGTACGCTTGCGGTATTTTTAACTGAACAAGTTTTTGGCGCCATTGCCGGGGAAGTAACGGTTAATATTAGTTTACTTTAGATTAGTTTAGACTACGATTTTTATTTTGCGTACGCAAGTACGCCTCTTTTGTTACTAATTATTTTCCTTTAGTTTTGTTGTTAGTCTTATATGCGCAGGGGAAATTCCGCAGGTGATCTATTATTTGACCCTGAAATTGAAGCCACTGCCAGAAGGCTTAACGCTGAAAGAAGGAGGAAGAGAAAGGAGCTTGAACCCGATACTACTTCTGAGTCTCTTGTAGAAACTGATACTTCTATCATCATGACTTCTATGCGAGAAGAAACGGCTCCGAAATCAACTTTCAACTCCAATATCTCAAAGCCAAAGATTGATGCAAACAACTTTCAGTTGAAAACGTCTTTGATCCATTTTGTTCAAACTGATCAGTTCGGTGGCTCACCTACTGAAAACCCTAACGAGCACCTGAATAGATTCCTTGATAAAGCTGACATAAAGATTAATGGAGCTTCTGATGATGCCATCCGGTTGAGGTTATTCCCTTATTCTCTTCGAGGGAATGCACATGAATGGTTGAACAATTGTGATCCTGACTCGTTTGATACTTGGGATAAGCTTTCTACTGCTTTTCTGCAAAAATATTTTCCTCCTGGAAAGACTGCCAAGTTCAGAAATGACATTACAGGGTTTGTACAACGTGAAGATGAGTCTCTATATGAATCTTGGGAAAGATACAAGGAACTTCAACGACAATGTCCTCACCACGGGATCCCTTCATGTGTATTGATATACACTTTTTACAATTCTCTAAAACCGGAGTTGCAAATGAGTCTTAATGCAGCTGCGGGGGGACGATTAGACGGGATTTCTTGGGATAAGGCCAAAGCTCTTATAGAGGATTTAGCTATAAGCACTTATCATTGGGGGAGTGACCGCAGTGTTCGAGGGACCAAGGCCACTGATGATTCCGTTAGTGTGATGCAAGCCAAACTTGACAACCTATCTCAACAAGTAGCTCATCTCAAGTTGAGTAATGGTTCTAGCTCTTCATCACCCATGTGTCAACTTTGTGGGGTTAATGGGCATAATTCTTCCGAATGTGTGAATGCTTCAATGATGGAGCAAGTGAATGCTCTTAATGGAAAGCAACAATGGGATCCCAATTCAAATACTTACAATCCGGGGTGGGCTCATAATCCTAAGCTCTCATATGGAAACACAAGCAACATCCAGAATCCCCAACAACAGGTTAAGACTTATCAGCAACCTCCTGGTTTCCAAGCACGACCGTCTTATCAACATGTGTCCATGCAATCACATACTCAATACCAGCAGCAACAATGTCAACAACCTCAAGCTCCTCAAAAATCCAATGTGGAGTTGATGTTAGAGCAAATTTTGTCTCAACAATCTCAATACATGCGAGACCAAAACCAGAAAAATGAAGAGTTTTCTACATCAATTTCTCAACTCAAATCCTCACATAAAATGGTAGAAACTCAACTTGCTCAAATAGCCCAACAAGTCAATCAATTGGTGAAACCTCGAGGACAATTTCCAGGGCAACCTGATCCGAACCCTAAAGCTCAGTGCAATGCTATCCCTATGAGGGATGGGAAAGCGTTAGAGGTGTCAACATGGACGGTTGTGAGAGAAGTACTAGAGGGGGAGAAAGTTGATAAGGAACAAGCACATGCTAAGCCTCCAAAGATTTCTAGTAACGGAGGTACAAATGAAAGGGTTTATATACCGCCGGTCCCGTTTCCTCAACGTTTGTCCCAAGCAACACTTGAAAAATGGTATGGTAAGTTTTCTGAAATTCTCAAGAAACTCCAGGTTAACATGCCCTTTCTTGATCTTCTTAGTGAAATGCCTTCATATGTCAAGTTGTTAAAACAACTCCTATCTAAGAAGAGGTCCCTTGAGTCTATTAAAACATTTTTATTAACTGAAGATTGTTCATCTGTTCTGCTAAATAACTTACCACCCAAAATTGAGGATCCGGGTAGTTTCATTCTCCCTTGTATGATAAATGGAATTAAATTTGAGAGGGTCTTGTGTGATCTTGGTGCTGGTATAAATTTGATGCCTCTTTACCTTTTTCATAAATTGGGATTTAAGGACCTTAAACCATCTAAGGTGTCGCTCCAAATGGTAGATACTACTATCCGAATCCCCAGTGGGGTAGTTGAGGATGTTTTGGTCAAGGTAAATAAGTTCACTTTTCCCGTGGATTTTCATGTTCTAGATTTGGAAGAAAACAATGAAATACCCTTAATCTTAGGGAGACCATTTCTAGCCACATGTAGGACATTGATAGACATGCAACAAGGTGAACTAGTTTTGAGAGTTAATGATGAAAGTGTGACCTTCAAACTACTTGAGCCACAAGTCACTTTCCCCAATTGTGATCCATGTCCTGCTATTGGTGCTACTAACAATGTTTGCGCTGAGATTGTTAAGCCATCTGTAGAACCCCCCTGAAAGAAATTATATGGTTAAGGTAGCGAGATCAACATCTTTAAAGGATCAAGGTAAAGGCCTAGTGCATCCCACCACACTAGTCAACATCATTCCAGAGGAGAAGTAATTTGGCGTTCCAAGGTGAAAGAGAAAGCAAGGTTAATCGATGATGGATGTGTACCACCAGATATTGCTTATCGCTCATCTAAGGGCAATTCAGGTTAATAATTTGCAAAAGCGTCAAGCTAATGACGTTAAAGAAGCGCTTCTTGGGAGGCAACCCAATTTAGGTATGTATTTATTTTCGTTTTCTCATTTTTTTTTAAAAATAATAATGAAGGATCTGTTTAGCTCGTCCGGGCGCGGTTGACCATGCTGTCGGTCAAACCCCATCCCCCCTTCTTTTGTTTATTGTCCCATGTTTTGAACTTCTTATGCATTGAGGACAATGCGTTGTTTAGGCTTGGGGGAGGATATACTTCATTATATATGTGTTGTAGTTATCTAGTTAATAGTTCATTCATCGCATTGCATTTATTTTTTTAAAAAAAAAAAACCAAAAAAAACCAAAAAATCTTAAAAATTCAAAAAATTTGACATCTTAGTACTAGTGGATTTGGCTTATGCTTAAACATTGATTATGTCTCATTTCATTTTGCTAACCTTTGAAGCTTGCTAATTGCATGTTTTAGGCCTTAGTTGTCTTTCTAAGACAACTCGAAAATACTACTAGATGAGTCTTGACACCGTGACACCTCACGGGGCGCGAGATCCTTGACCACACCATGTATTAGGCATAACTACTTAAATTGAGAGGATGTAGAGCCTCCAAGACCGGCGTACCTGTATCCAGGCTCATTGTTAGGATTTGTGTGTAGTTTCCCTCCAGGATGCGCTTTACTTGAGTGTGGCGTATCCCCCCATCTCCTTGTGCATTCGATCATCTTGCGTTATGAGGCATGTTTCTTTTGTTATAATTTGAACTCCACATGGCCAAATAGACTTGTTTTATTACCCTTTGAATTAATCCGCTGCTTGTAGCCCGTCTGAGCCTTTCTAGCCTGATTTTCTTTGGTTAACCCACATTATATAGCTACATTCCAAAACCTCCGACCTTAGCCGGGTCAGTCGTGTGTAGTACTTTTGTGGTTATTTTGCTACTAAAGGTGGGTAAGGGTGTTTAATTGTCTAGTCTAATACGTCACTTGTTGATAGCATGGAGTTTATTCTTTGGACTTGTGTATCTTATTACTCTTATCCCATGTCGTTCCTCTCATGAAAATAAAGAGTTGATGAAAAAAAAAGAGAATGAAAAAAAAAAAATGAAAAGAATGAAAAAACAAATGAAGGAAAAAAGAGGGAATGACATGGAGAAGTTTGCTTATAATCAAGACAGATAGTACATTAAGTTGGGTTTTGAGTTTATATCTCGATTAGAGTTTGCTTTGTATTGTGATAAACAAATGGTGTCTAATGGGATTTAAATGGGAAGTAGTGATTTTCTAGCATATTTATCACTTTCCTTATGTTACAAGGTATAAGATCATTTCACCATTGTGTTTTAGCTCTTTCGGATTATCTTACATTGTCTACTTAGTGATGTTAGGTTCCTAATGTTGGATATTCATTTGGAAATTACAAATACGCGACTACGGGCTTTTAACTCCACATTATCCAAATATGTTGCCACTTTTTACCCTTCAACCTAAGCCCCGTTGCAACCCTTTGCCTCGCTTGTTTGATTTGAATTTAATGCATGAGAATTGAAGGGGTATTTTACTCTTTATTGTGGGCGTAGTGCCATATTTGCACATTTCCTGCAGGTTGAATAGGTGAGTGCCACAATAAAAAAATGCCTTGTTCTATGTGTGATGAGTGACATCTTGTGAGCGCCTAGTACATGGTATTGCAAGGTTAAACGATTGAGCATGGAGTGGGGTGTTGCACCGTCTTATGATCATTAATTATGTTTGTGTTTTCACCACTCCCTTTGATTTATTAAGGGAAGAGGCCTTTACATGTATGATACTAGTTTCGTGTAGGGTGATGCTTTTGGTATTGAGTTGTTTAGCCATTTCACTATCTTGTCCTCCTATTTATTGATTGTTTGCTGAGTATTTGCTTGAGGACAAGCAAGGTTTCGGCTTGGGGGAATTTGTTAAGTGCTTATTTTACGTATATTTAGTAGCTTAATTAGGCTTATTTTGACTCCCCTTGATATTATTTTAGACTAGATTTGCATGGTTTTGTCATGTTTCGATATATACTACGCTTTGGTATGTTTCGTGTTTGTTTCAGGTAAAAACGAACCATCCTTGGAAAGGTATCCATTAGGAGTATTGAGAAACGAGTTCTCGGACATTGGAATAAAGGACAAAGGCTTATATGTCATGAGTATAGAGATTGAAGTATTTTATGAAGAAGAAAAGAAAAGAAGAACTCCCCCGGGCGGGGATATTTTGTACATGGGCGGGGAAACTGGCACTTGAAGCCGCAATTGGGCAGAAGCACTCCCCCGGGCGGGGGACTGCGAAAACCCATATTCGAGTTTTGGAAACTCCAATTTAGCTTAGTTTCCAAGTTCTAATAAAAGACCTATTATTAAGAAACCCTTAAATACTTAGTTTTACATACATTGTTTTTATCTTATGCTTAGATTAAGAGCCCTAATTACAAGAACTCTCTAGATTAAGATTTAATTACTTCACTCTTTGGATTATTGCAATTATATTTCGTTCTATTCAACATTCAGGTTCTTTAATTACAAGTATTCTTTCATCTATTCTTTTAATTATGTCTTATATTGTTTTAATTATGAATTGTTTGTCTTCTTTTATTATGAGTGAGTAATTTCTCATCTAGGGTTCGTAGGATTGTTGTAGGGATGACAAGCATGAATTGAATTGTTAATTTTGATTACCTAATTGGTATCTCGGATTTAGATAAAGATTTATATGGAATTGGGTTATTGTTTTTGATTGAATGAATCTAAAAGCAACGTAATTGTTCAATGGGAATTGAGAATTGTTTTGTGACGAGATTTATCCACCGAGTTCATCATCTAATAATAGGTTAAAACTGAATCAATTTGTGGAAGCAAGGCGGTTTAGTTTAGAACATTAATCTTATCTTTGATTATTAGTTATTCATGGAAGTGTCTAATTGATAATTAGGACTCAACTATCAACTTAATGCCTCTACTTGGTTTAGTTTGCTTATGGAAGTAGGTAGGTTGATCAATATTAGGGAGTTTAATTGACTCGGAAGAGTTGTTAATAGCAAATTAGGTAGTGTCTAATCCGAGTAGTGATTTGGTAATTACTTATCTTTAGTAGAGCTTGTCGACCTATAACGAGACTATGGACCTTAGACCTTTTAGTTATTGATTAAAATCGTTGTTATTTGCTTATAAATGTAGTCTAGCTAATTCTCTATTACTGATTCCTCGTAGCTAAAGTATAATCTAATTCGACTAGTACTTAACCTTACTTCCCTGAGATCGACTCGTAAGCATCTACAATTGACCCGTACGCTTGCGGTATTTTTAACTGAACAGTAGGCCTACCGAGCCTGCTTCTCATATTACTACAGATACAGGTATTGTACTGCCCACTGATCTTGGCCGTGGTAAATGGACTAAGCGCCTTCCCCATCACCTCAATGATTATGATGTTGAAACTACCACCCCGTCCGCACATACGCCTCATGTCTCACCGCGCTCTTCATCCTTAGGTACTCCCTGTACCATTACTAATTATCTTAATTGCAATAAATTTTCCTCTCGACATCGTCAATTTCTTGCAGCGATAACGGCGGGTGTTGAACTGTCTAATTTTCGCGCCGCTCTAACGGATCCAAACTGGTGTAAGGCTATGCAAGACAAAATCACAGCTCTCGTAAATAATGGCACATAGGAGCTTAATACCCTCCCCTCTAATAAGAAAGCTCTTGGTTGTCGTTGGGTTTACAAGATAAAATACAAATCGGATGGGAGGGTTGAGCGTTATAAAGTTCGGTTGGTTATTTTTGGTAATTCAGGTTGCAGGTATTGATTATGGAGACACCTTCGCACCCATTGTCAAAATGGCTACCGTCCGTACTTTGCTTGTTGTTTTTGCCATTAAGAAATAGGAACTTCATCAGATGGATGTGCATAACGCTTTTTTGCACGGTGATTATTCTGAAGAAGTCTTTATGAAATTACCCCCGGGTTTCAGCAAAGGTAAGGAAGGTAAAGTGTGTCGCCTCCGTAATCCTTATATGGTCTTCGCCAGGCCTCGCGTTGTTGGTTTGCAAAGCTGGGCACTGCGTAACGGGACTATGGCTTTCTTCAGTCCTGTTTCGATTATTCGCTATTCAGTTACTCCAAAGATGAGGTATGTCTACATGTTCTTGTTTATGTAGATGATTTCGTCATTGCTTGGAATGATTCGGCCGCTATTGCCTCTTTCAAACATTATCTTGGCACTTCTTTTCATATGAAGGATCTTGGTCCTTTGAAATATTTTTTGGGTATAGAGGTGGCGCGTAACTCCGAAGGCATTTACCTGTGTCATGGAAAATACGCTCTTGATATCATTTCCAAGACTGGGTTGTTGGGTGCTAAACCCGTGACTACTCCTCTTGAGCAACACCATAATCTTGGCTTAGCTACGGGTGCTTTACGTGCTGACTTCGAGCCTTATAGGCGTCTTGTGTGGCGTTGGTTTATCTTGCGGTTACTCGTCCCGACCTTTCTTATATCGTCCATATTTTATCTCAATTCTTACATCAGCCGCGTAAAGAGCATATGGATGCTGCCATCCGCGTGGTTCTGTACCTTAAAGGTACACCGGGTCAAGGTATTTTGCTCCAGTCTGATAGCACTCTTAACATTTCTGGGTGATATGATTCGGATTGTGCTGGTTGTCCTTTGACTCGTCGTTCGGTTTCTGGGTGGATTGTCTTCCTTAAGGGATTCACCCATTTCTTGAAAAACTAAAAAACAACACATTGTTTCTCTTTCTTCCGCTGAAGCCGAATAAAGGCGATGAGAGCGGTCCTTTGTGAGTTGAAGTGGCTCATCGGTTTCTTTTCCTTGGGATTTCTATACCGCGACCCTTTCACCTCTTTTCCGACAGTAAGTCTGCGCTCGATCTTGCTTAAAATCCGGTCTTTAACGAGCGGTCCAAACATATCGAGGTGGATTGTCAATTCATTTGCGACGCTATCTCGGATGGATTGATTCAGTCGTCTCATCATGTTGCTACACACTTGCAGCTCACCGACATTTTTATGAAAGCCTTAGCTTCTTTTCAATTCGTTTTTCTTCTCCGTAAGCTGGGCATTCTTAATCTCCATGCTCCAGTTTGAGGGGGGTATTAGGGCCGGCTTTAGGCCTAGTAATGTTTTGGGCTTAGTTTCGTCTCATGTATTATAAATATCACTCTTTAGATTAATGAAAGACATACAAAACAATTAACTCACTCATAATATTATTATAATATTATCATGGTTTGATGTACAGTATACACTGGAGTACGTAATACGTTTACGAATACATTACACATTTGTTTGTACAAATATTTCAACGAAGACATATATGAATGTAGTATAGAATTATTTGTGTTTATCAAAATGAATTTATCAATGAATAAAATTAGAGGAGAATGTGTATGTGAAATAGAGAGAATTGATTAGAAAGAAATTAGAGAGAGAAAATGAGAGGAGTATAATTGTCATTAGTATACTATAACAAGTAAAATATATACTACGAAAATCAGCACCATTTTCTTTTTATTAGTTTACTTTTAATCAAGTCCCCGGATTCCACTAAAGTAATGAGCGTCTCAAATTGTTGAAATCATTTTTGACCTCCTAACTTAGTACAAACAAGTAAATTATTATTCACAAATTCTCATTGAAAACGGCATATATCCGTCTTTAATGAAAATGGATCGGATTTTCTCTCATAAGGAGGCAAGCGAGAGGAAAAGGGGGGATCCAATCCGTTGAATGAGACCAACTTATTACAATATGTTCTCATGAAAATATTTCGATATTATAATATTTTTTTTTGCTGTAGAGCATTGAATTTAATCCGAATTCGAGCCGAACAAGACTACTAAGACCATAAAACTCTGCATTCTCCTAACTCGTACACAATATATAATATTTTAATTGTATAAATAATAACATGTGTTATTGAACGAGGTCCGTTTATGAAGAAATAAGATAAAGTAGATGATATTGACAATCACTGAATCCTTGAAGTCAAGTGTCCAACTCATCTTCAACCACACGTCTCCTTGTTGTAATTAGTTTGCATAATTCGGATTAAAATACAATTCTTATTTGAACTCTAATACGAGTAGTATTTGAGGAATCTTGGTAGTTGGTTAAATTCAATCTTATATAAGAATATAATAATTTGAATCTCTATCTAATTATCATATAATCCAATCACATGGTCAATGATTCCCCATCTCCTTTCCACACATCTTTTCATACTTATTAATAATTTTCTTTTCACATTCGTTTTTCATCAATTTACTTATTATATATAATATAATCTCCCTTCTTCAATCCCTTCACTTAGCTCTTCGCTTTCTACTCCAATTCTCTATTTCAATAAGTAAACTCTCTAACTCTCTTAATTTTAAATCTGGGTTTTTTTTGTGTGTTTTAGTATTTGTTATTATGCCATTGTCAATGGGTAGTAATTTGTTGTTTAGTTGTGTTATTTTGGCCAAATCTGTAGTTAGAGCATCTTTATGAAAGTGAAATCATGTCATACTAGTTAATACTTAATAGTAGTGTATTGATTAAAGTGAAATCATGTCATAGTATTGCCAATACATCACTTTATGAAATTGTTACTTTTTCACATCTTTTTCGTGCATCAATTATTTGGTCACACTCTCAACAAATCATAAATTCTCGTTTGTAATAAGGTGATCAGTTGCAAGTTTAAAACTGCTTAAGCCCACTCACAAAGACCACTCCCCCCACTTGCCCTTTTTGTGAGGGGTTTACCTGTCTTAAACTTGGGACGGGGTAAGGCAATAGTTTAGTACAATGAGATTTTGAGTTTTAGTGTTACAGGTCAAAGGCACCACAAGTCTAAAGTTGCGTACATCCGACCCCCTATAACCACAATTTGCAGGAGCTATTGATTCACCGGGTAATTTATTTTTTTTGTAAATGGAGCCACAAGGGCAATATGTTGCTGACGGGATATGAACCCTAAGGGTGAATAACTGGGGGTGTAGACCCAAAAAAAATTGAATTTGATAGAATTATACAATTCCTAGAATCATATTTTGCGGGGTTGTTTCGTTTTGCCATAAGAATTTGAAGTGTATTTCACATGATTGAGTATTTTACGTGAACTGCCAAAAGTTGTTATGGAGTTACATACAGTTTAACATCAGATTTTTGATCATATTCATATATTATGGAGCTACATTAATGACATAATTAATTTGATAACAGGGAGGTGTCATGACAACAACTACAGCAAATGGGATTCCACCTAGATTGGAGGTAAGATTTTGATTATCAAGTAATCAAGTGTATGACGGATTATGCATTAAAACTTCGTCAAATTCGATAAGATTTATGCATATATAAAGTCGTTAAAGATGCCCTTCTGTTTAATCTTTTGTTCTGATGGCTGGTTATCAGGGAAAAGGGATTGCAGTATTTGTATGTTTTTTGCTTGGGATGGGTTCGCTCATGTCGTGGAACAGTATGCTCACCATTGGCGATTATTACTACAAAGTTTTCCCTGTATGTAACTCTATCTCTTGTTTGCATAAATAAATCGTTTGTGTAGTGCATACATCCATTAGTAAACATCTGATTGTCTTGAGATATACACGGTTTGCAGCTCGCATTGACATACTTTTAAGTAATTATACTCCCTTTGCTCAAGTGAATTCATTAAATTTGCTTCTGTACCAAAGATTTAAGGATTTGGAAATATTAGAGAACAATTGTGGTACACATTCACATGAGTAGGAGGTATTTCTTACAAAAAACAGTTTGGAATGAATTCATCTGAACTGACTTCCAATGGAAATATAGTGAGTTGATATGATTAGAAGGAGTTTAATAAAGTATCTAAATGATGTCAATTGCATTATGTGAATTTGACTATTATTAAAGGGTGGCAAATTGTAATTGGTTTTTTGTTTTGTTTATTACGAAGAAATATCATCCTTCAAGAGTGCTTACTCTTGTGTATCAACCGTTTGCCGTGGGAACAATGTTAATCCTGGCCAAGAAAGAAGCACGGATCGATACTAGAAAAAGAAATATTGCTGGATATATTCTTTTTGCCCTTAGTACTCTGGGTTGCATACTGGTAGGTAACTATTGAATGTTGATTGCCTTTTCTTTTCTTCTTATTTAAACATAAGTATCATGATTTCCTATAGGGAATTTTGTTGTGGTATCATTAACTTATGTGGGAACCGTCTATTTTGTTTGATCATAACAGTTAGATCTAGCAACATCAGGAAAAGGAGGGGTTGGTCCATATGTGGGCCTATGTCTTCTGGTTGGTGCTTTCGGAATTGCAGATGCTCATGTTCAAGGTGGAATGGTTGGGGACTTGTCCTTTATGTTGCCTGAGTTTATGCAAGTATGTATTATCATTTATATTTGGTAATGTTCCCCTTATGTCAGAAATTCTTTGTTCATATGTAAGATAACTAATTATGCTATGATGTTTACTTTCAGTCGTTCTTTGCCGGTTTGGCTGCTTCCGGTGCATTAACCTCGGGTTTAAGACTAATTACGAAAGCAGCTTTTGACAAATCTCACGATGGCTTACGCAAGGGTGCTAGTAAGTTTCTTCAGTCTATTGTCCACTATTTTTGTTCTAAAAGATCAAATATGGGCATCTGGATGTTGATGAATTTCAAACTCGTGTCGAGTACCAAAACTCTTGGGGACTTTATCGGCAAATTGGCTAATACTCCCTCCTTCCCAATTTTATTGTCCCCTTTCCTCTAAAATTTTTCTCAAAATAATTGTCCCCTTACTTAATTTAGCAAGTATTTACACTATAAGTTACTCATCCTTCCATTTTATTAGCTTTTGTTAAAACCACCCAAAATAGAAGTAAAACAACATAAGTGGGGATGGTAGGAGTATCTTTTAGTCACTTGTTCTTGTTAAGGAGTATATATGTCTTTCCATTGAAACTAATGCTTCAAGTCCTATCATTTGCAGTTTTGTTTTTGGCTCTCTCTACGGGAATCGAGTTTCTTTGTGTCCTTCTGTATGCCCTGTACTTCCCTAAGCTTCCAATTGTCAAGTATTTTCGTGCAAAGGCAGCTTCAGAAGGTTCTAAAACTGTCACTGCTGACTTGGCTGCTGCTGGTATTCATCAGGCAAGTCTCACTACTGTGTTCGTATGCGCTTCCTACTTCAATATCTTAGGTTTGAGCCACCTTGTCTTATAAGTGTTTGACTTTATCACTCTTTTCAGGTTGATGAAGCCACAAAAGTTGAAGATCGTTTGACCACCAAAGAACTCTTCTACCGGAATTGGGATTATTTACTTGATTTGTATCTAATCTATGTCTTGACATTATCGATATTCCCTGGTTTTCTATATGAAAATACAGGACATCATAGTCTCGGTGATTGGTATGTCTCTTAACCTCAAACTTTGCCACATTACTGAACTAGTTTTAGTTGTTTCTCATCAAAAACTTTATTGATTATGTTGAAAGGTATCCCCTTGTGTTGATTGCCACATACAATGTTTTGGATCTAATTGGAAGATACACTCCACTTCTAAACTTCACAAAAATAGAATCCCGCAAAGGACTAGCAACAGCAATCCTTGCCCGCTTCATCTTCGTACCTGCATTTTATGTCACCGCAAAATATGCTCGAGAAGGATGGATGATCATGCTTGTGGGGTTATTGGGATTGACTAATGGGCATCTCACAGTTTGTGTGATGACTGCTGCACCTAAAGGCTTCAAGGTATGCAATTAGGGGTTTTTAATTCTAATGAATTAGTGCCGTTGTTAACTTTAGTATATAGATTCCATAACTCGACTATTTTTATTAAATTGCTTATCCAGATCCACACTTGGGGATATGATCTGGTTTGAGTTTGAACACTTTTTAATCCGGAAACATAGGGAATTCCATAGAATAATGAGTCTGACTATTAGAAACACCAGTGCCAAAAAAATCTAATGAGTTTTAGTAACATACGGAGTAGGTTATTGATCGAGCACTCTTAAGGCTACAAGGTATGAAACTATGAATTAAGGGTTTTTAAGTTTAAAGGGTTTTTACGAATGAATTACTGCTGTTATTAACTTTGTTTTTTGGATTTTGTCACTCGAGTCTTTTTATGAATTTACTTACCCGGATTTTCAATAGTTAATGCTTGGATATGGCCTGGGTTGGCTTTTTAACACTTTTTAATCCGAATTTTTTTAAAGAGTTTGAGTTGCATAGTTTATTGATGGAGCATAGACTATATTAAGTTATTATTTTAAACTATGTGTGAACTTTATAGGGACCGGAGCAAAATGCACTCGGGAACTTGCTGGTTCTATTCCTGCTAGGAGGCATATTTACCGGTGTCTGCCTGGATTGGTTGTGGCTTATTGGTCATGCAAGCTTTTGATGAAATCACGGGATTGAACAAATGGTTAACCTAAGGTTCTGCATTATATCAAGCCACGGAAATGAAACAAGGTCTCTTGTTTTCACAACCTTCTTATATAGCGTCTCGGATATCATTCTTAGTTTCGTAATTCTTGATTAGATTACAAAACAATTAGTATTATTTGTTAATAGATCTTTGCTTCAGGCTCTTTTAGTCTTTTGTTTACTTCTGTTTATAGTTCCCTTGCAAAAAAGGAGTTAAATTAAAACATTAACTAAGATGGGGAGTTGATATTTTTGATCAAAAGGAAATGTTTGTCGGCTATTCCTTTTCTTTTTGTTATATTATTAGTGAGTGTATTCATGACTTATTTCATACTCCGTACCTTTCTGGCTTTCTTTTCCCCTTGCGAAAATCGCAAACTGGTCACTACTCTCCCTAAGTCCCTAGTCACAATTGGAGTGTTGTAAATAAGCCGAGTCAGCTTGCCGAGCGCAAATTCTCATTTTAGATGGACACTATCCGTTTTAAGCTTAAGATCTGTTAAATACATACAAATCACTCCACTTGTTGCCTAGAATATACCAAAGTTTTTGTCTTTATTACCTCTACTTGATAGTACTTGACCCGTCTTAAACTTTAGACGGATAGTACTCGTCTGAGACAAGACATACTGCTTGGCGAGTCATGGTTAGCTAAAAAATTCGAGCACAAACTTAAGTTGAGCCTGTCCTAATCCAAGTTGTGCTCGAGCTTCATTAGCTTTTTCACAATAAAAGAATTGTGCAATAAGGCTCCTTCACTAAAATGAAGGAAGAATGTCGTGTTATGTAAACATTCAAACAAAACTATTCCACACGAACAACCTTACACTTATATGAAAATATTTGTATTGTATCATCGATCGACACCCAATATGACTATCCTAAATCAACGCGAGTTAAATCGATTAAACTGGACTCAATGAATCGTTTGCTAGGTTTAGTATTGAACACTAAACACTCCGATCGACTAAATGGAATATTATTCTCTGTACATGTAATAGTCTGTATTAGTTTTGTAAGGCTTTTGCTTTATTATTTGTCTTATTTGTTTGATGGAAACTTTGTATTAGTTTTGTTCCGAGTTGATATGTTATTGGTAGAGTTCTTGTGTCGTTGTTGTTGTCTTGTATTGTGCTTTGTTTGGTAGGAGTATGAGAAGTGAACTTCGAGGACGAAGTTCGTTCTTAAGGAGGGAAGACTGTAATACTCCGTACTTCTGTGTACTTGGCACTCGGCCGAGTAAGGCTTACTCGACCGAGTGGATTGGGTACTCGACTTAGTAGAGGCTACTCGACCGAGTGGGTTGGTTTGTTGTTTGGCCGAGTGAGTTAAGCACTCGACCGAGCAAGTTGTACTTGACCGAGTACATGTTGTACTCGATCGATTACACCGGGTTAAGAGGATTATTCGGACGGTTTAATTAAGGATTAGTAAGAGGAGTTAAGTTCATAATCACAGTTACGTTTCACAACAAACCCTATTTTCCTCTCTAAAACTCTCTCTAACTCCTCAAGAACATCCTTAATCATCCCATGCCGGATCATATCTCTCACTACAGTGTTGATTGCATTGGTAAGTATCCCTACTTTGTGATTTGTATGTATTGTTATAAACCCTAATTAAATTGGGGGAAAAGGGGAATATGCTGGTATTGATTATATGATTATTGTTTGATTAGGAGGGGACTTCGTAGAAGAGTTTTGAGTACTTGCTTGTTTGATTGCGGAAATTGCCAATAAGGTAGGGTTTTCCCTACTTAGTACAGTTACACTAATTGATGTGATAAGATGCATTTTATAAGTTACTTGTTTGATTGATGATGATGGTGATGGAGTTCAGGATTGGAGTTTAGGTTGTTACTATGGTTACTATGGTTACTATGGTTACTGTTTGGTACATTAAGAACATCATGCAAAGAGAAACTTCAGTAATGGGTACAGTTCCAATCACATCAATATGCACAACATGACCATTTGGCAGGGATATATTATAAGGTTTATCAAGATTTCTTAAGTTAGACCAATATCGTATTAGAGCACATATGATCACTTGCACTAGTATCCAGGATCCAGGAATTAAGATATGCATATAATTGTGAATTAGATAAAAAAGAATTACCTGCAAAATTTGCAGAGGATGCTGGTGCAGTATCAGTATTGTTATAAGTATTGCTTGAATATGTTTGAGAGCATATAACCTCAGGAGCATCCCCTAGAACTTTCTTGATCATTAAAAACATTTCCTGCAAAACGCATGTTTCTGTTCTGAAGATGCCAACAATCCTCAACCATGTGACCTAACTTCTTGCCGTATTTGCATAATGGAAGGCCAGGTTGTTGTTTAGAAACTTGATTCTTTCCTTTGTAATTATTGGACTGACTGTAGTTGTTGGACTGAGTATTATTATTATTGCCTTTTCTGTTGTTGTATGTAGTTGAATGAATATTTGGATTAAAGTTCCCAAATTTGTTGAAATGTCTTTGATTAGCATTACTGTTTCCACCATAATTTACCTTGAAATTGATATCCCTAGCATACAAAGCAGCTGAATCCATCGGAAACTGAGAATTGTTATGGATTTCCCTCTGATCTTCTTCTTGGAGTAAGTTGTTGTAGATTGCAGACAGTTTAGGCAGAGGATTCTGCATTAGTATAGTGCCTCTGAAAACAGCATATGAATCATTTAGACTCATCAAGAATTGCACAATCCTTTGATATTCTTGAAACTTCATCTGCCTGTTTCTGGCACCACATTGACAGTTACAAACACAGGTAACATTCATTCCCATTCCAACAGTTTCATCCCATATAGTCTTCATCTTGGTGAAGTAAGTAGCTACACTATTATTTCCTTGTGAGAAATCTGCCAACTCTTGTGAACACCATATAACTGTGCACCATTAGATTGACCAAAACGATCTTCCAATTCATCTCATGCTACTTGTGCAGAAGAACTATACAAAAATAGAATTAGCTATTTCAGGAATACAAGAGTTTAAGATCCAAGAAAATACAATATCATTGCATCTCTGCCAAAACTTTGATGTTGGTGAATTAACTTGTGGTTTAAGGATGCTTCCATCAATGAATCCAAGCTTGTTCTTTGCAGAAAGCGCTATCAGCATGGCTCATTTTCAACCTCTATAACCAGAACCGTCAAATGGATTAGCAACCAATTTTTTTCCTGGAGTATCAGATGGAATGAATATAGTGTGGATCATCTATGTTGATTGTTACATACATTTGTATTGTCTTCTCCCATGATGAAATTTAAAAAGAAAGAAAAAATATGAAAATATAAAGAAGAGATGAAGATATGGATGAATCTAATCAAGCGGAAGATGAAGATATGGAGAAACAGGATCAATCTAATGAACCTTCTCTGATACCATGTTGATGTTCATATTGATATTCATAATCTTGATTGTATGAAGATTAGAGAGAAAGTAAATTCAAGAAAGTAGTGAGAAGATTAGAGATAGAGAGAGTTGATTGAATATATGATTGTATATTTCTGAATGAATCAATATTACATTGAGTTTGATGTATTTATATACATCATACGATTAACTATCATAATAAGCTAACTAACTTCAACTAACTTCCTAACAAACTTTCTAACCGACTTTGACATGTCAACTTTCCTTGTTTTCTTTTATTCCAACAAATTACTAGTCTAACTGTCTAAGCATACAGTTCATGAATTATACATCTGAGGTAACATCTGATATATAATTTATGAGTTTTATGATAAATTTTTTGAGTTTATCATAAAACAGGTGTACAAAAAAAAACAAATACTTTAGATTAATTTCGGACAAATTGCTAGCATATTAGAACGTACATTCAAACAATTGAAAAATAGTGACTAAAGAGTTCATCTTAAAAAATCTAAATGTATTGGAGTCAATTTCGTAAATTCTTTTTTTGGTTCTTTACAATTTCAAGATAAACAAATTTTGTCTTTTTAAATTTGAAATAGGTACACGCAAGGACGAAATAGACTATTGTTGGGAAACTGGGGTCCCTCCAAGTGGGGCCCATGTGCATTAAATGCATAGAAGAAAAAATGGGTTTGCAGGGAGTGTAGAATGCTATGCATTGGACGGTGTATGCATGAAATAAGGTAGGCAGACAACTTTGTGTCAAACTTTGCAACTGCACGTTTTATCATTTGCAGAATGTGCAGTACCATGGAGTACTATAAATAGCAAGCATCCGAAAGCCTTTCATTCATCCACAAAACATCCCAGCAAACACATAAGCCGGTAAGTGAGAAATAAGAGCCACTTACTGAGAGTACGAGAGAAATACAGAGAGTTTGAGAGTTAATGTACGTGAAACTGCTCAAATAATCATGTCAGTACGGTATCCAGTCAGAAATGCGTAAAATCTTTGACTGAGTCCCACACATTTATTTAGAGTATTATTCCTGAGGGTCCGAGTGTTTAGCCGGATAGCCAGAATAATAATATTTGTAAGCTTCTAGTGGGTACTAGGAAAGGCATTATATCCCATTATTTTGCTTATAGTGGAGATATTAAGCGGCCTAAGGGTCCCGTGGGTTTTACCCTTATTCAGAGAGGTTTTCCACGGGAAAATCGGTATGTCATTATTCTCTATTTTGTTGACGTATTTAATTATCGTCTAGCCCATTTTACAATTACACTCCCGTAAGACGGTAATAAGTCCACGCTTCAGCTCAATACTACGCCTGTTACCCAACAGAGTGGTATCAGAGCTCTGGTAGCTCTCGGTATACTTTGTGTAATTTTTCAAAATGGAGGATACCGTCACAATTGGTGGCATGATAAAATTAACGGCGACCAATTATCCAATTTGGAAGCCAAGAATGGAGGATATTCTTTATTGTAAAGATATCCACCATGCATGTCGTCGAATCTTCGACGAAACCCGATGATAAAATGGAAGATGCGTGGAATACATTAAACCAAAACGTTGTCGGATTGATCCGTCAATTTATCGATCAGAGTGTTTTTCATCACGTAGCCAGCGACACACTGGCTAATACACTGTGGAATAGATTGGAGTCCATGTACAAACGCAAGACGGCTCTCAACAAAGCGTCTCTAGTTAGACGACTAGTGAGACAGGAGTACAAAGACGGTCGTAGCATGGTGGAGCACCTCAATGACTACCAGGGCTTGTTAAATCAAATAACAAGCATGAAGATAAGTCTCGCAGATAAGGTTCAGGCACTCTTACTTCCTAGCTCGCTCCCTGATAGCTGGGAAACACTCGTGGTATCCTTAAGCAACTCCGTTCCAGAAGAAAATCTCACAATGACAACTGTGAAAGATAGCTTGCTCAATGAAGAAGCTAGAAGAAAAGAATTCGGCACTTCCAACTCTGTGGAAGTCCATGTCGCAGAAACCTCTAGTGGAAGAGGTAAAGGCATAGGGTCGCACAAAAGCGACCAATACAGGGGGAGATCGAAGGCCAGAAAAGAAGTTACCTGCTACTATTGCGAGAAGCCGAGCCACAAGAAGAACGAATGTCGGCTAAGAAAACGTGATCTAGCCAAAGGAAAGTCTCGCAACGGGCGATCACGAAAGCCACGGTGAAACCAGTGCTGTAGGTTCCAGTGATGAAGTATTTTTGATAGGTGACGAGGGTTTCCTAAATGTGGCATGTGAGGATAGTACGTGGGTTGTTGACTCTGGAGCGTCATAACATATCACCTCAAATGTCGACTTCTTCTCTTCTTACACTGCCGGAAACTACGGTTATGTAAGAATGGGAAATGACGGTTTCTCCAAAATCATTGGTATTGGAGATGTTTGTTTGCAAACCAACACTGGACATAAGTTAGTATTGAAGAATGTTCGACATGTTCCTGACATCCGGTTAAACTTAATGTCTGCCGGAATGTTGGATGATGAAGGTTATTGCAGTCAACTCAATGATGGCAAACAGAAGTTGACTAGAGGTTCTATGATCGCGGCGCGAGGAAAGAAGCAAAGAAGATTGTATATGACTCAAGCGAAGGTGAGTCATGGAGAGGCAAACATTGTTGCACTAGATGTCTCAACCGAGCTATGGCACAAAAGGCTCGGGCATATGAGCGAGAAGGGCCTACAAATCCTCGCTCGTAAGCAAATCCTCCCTGAACAGAAAGGTGTGCCACTTAAACCCTGTGTTGATTGTTTGGCTGGGAAACAACATAGGGTTGCATTTCAAAGAACGCCTAAGAAAAGGCGTAGCCACGTGTTGGATCTAGTCCACACGGATGTCTGCTCAATAACAGAAAAGTCACATGACAGTGCATTGTATTTCGTGGCTTTCATTGATGATCATTCTAGAAAAACCCGGGCCTATGCTTTGTCAAATAAGCCCCAAGTACTAGAATCATTCAAGGTGTCCATGCCAAAGTTGAGAGAGAACCTGGTAGGAAGTTAAAGAGCGTTAGGGCAGACAACGACGGTGAGTATCGTGGTTCGTTTGAAGAGTATTGTTGAAGCCATGGAATTTGGCTCGAGAGAACGGTTCCCAAGACACCACAACAAAATGGTCTGGCGGAGAGAATGAATAGGACAATCGGAGAAAGGATTCGGTCCATGCTCTCTTATGGAAAGGTTCCAAAAACCTTTTGGAAAGAAGCACTCGGAACAGCTGTCTACCTGATTAACCGATCCCCCTCAGTTCCTCTGGATGGTGATATCCCAGAGAGAGTCGGGACAGGAAAAGATGTTTTCTAAAAGAACTTGAGAGTCTTCGGATGCAGAGCGTTTGCTCAAATCCTGAGAGACGAAAGAGCCAAGCTTGACAGCAAGATGCCGAAGCAATGCATCTTCGTTGGGTATGGGGAAGAAGAGTTCGGTTATCGTCCGTGGGACTCGGTAGAAAAGAAGATTTTCAGAATTAGAGATGTGGTATTCTTCGAAGATCAGACGATAGAAGACTTTGAGAAGCCAAAGAAACCAAAGTCTGACCCCATGAGTCCAACTGATATCTGATATGGACCCAAAAGCTCCAGAAAGGAATGATGATCATCGGGGATAAGATCACGACGATGATCTTGGTGGTGATGGACCAGAACCGCCACAAGATCAAGCGATTCAACAGCCTCAACAACACCCTTAAAGAGTGATGAGATCTGGGAGGCCTCGAAAGCCAAATTTCCTCCTCTCACCAAACATTTGGTCATTACTTAGTGACGGGGGAGAGCCAGAGTCTTATAACGAGGCTATTGCAGATGTTCACCAGAAAGAGTGGAAAATAGCCATGCAAGAAGAGATCAAATCCTTGAATGAGAACCACACATATGATCTGGTAGATTTGCCGAAGGGCGGGAAAGCACTCAAGAATAAGTGGGTGTTCAAGTTGAAGACTGAAGAAAATAGCTCACAACCAAGGTACAAAGCAAGGCTGCAAGCATGGATATGGAGATCGAACAACTCGACGTGAAGACGACCTTCCTACATGGTGATTTGGAAGAAGAAATTTTCATGGAGCAGTCCGAGGGGTTTGAGGTGAAGGGAAATGAACACTTAGTGTGTCGGTTGAACAAGAGCTTGTGCGGTCTAAAGCAAGCTCCACGACAGTGATATTACAAGAAATTTGAATCCTTCATGATAGATCATGGCTATCAGAAGACGACTTCAGACCACTGTGTATTCGTGAAGAAGTTTCCCGACGGGGATAATATCATCCTCATGTTGTACGTTGATGATATGTTGATCGTTGGCCGTGATACTATGAAGACCGCAAATCTGAAAAAGGCGATGGCCAAGTAGTTTGCTATGAAAGACTTGGTTCCTGCAAAACAAATTATTGGAATGAATATCTCCCGTGACATGAAAAATAAGAAAATATGGCTGTCACAGGAAAGATATACTGAGAAGATGTTAGAGAGGTTCAACATGCATAACGCAAAGCCAGTAAATTCTCCACTAGCTAGTCATTTCAAGTTGAGCTCTCGACAATGTCCTGAAAGTGAGACCGATGAAAAAGAGATGCAGAAAGTTACTTATGCATTTGCATTTGGAAGTCTTATGTACGCAATGGTGTGCACAAGACCAGAGTCCAGACATCGCTTACGCAGTTGGTGTCGTTGGCCGGTTCCTCTCAAAACCAGGAAAAGCGCACTGGGAAGCTGTCAAATGGATCCTCATGTATTTGCACGGTACCTCAAATATGTGTTTATGTTTTGGTCAAGGCGACCATGTGTTAGATGGATATAAAGATGACGATCTAGCCGGAGATCCAGACTGCCGAAAGTCAACCTCGGGATACCTGATGACTTATGCAAGAGGAGCAGTATCATGGCAATCCAGGTTACAGAAGTGTGTAGCTTTGTCTACAACTAAGGCAGAGTACATTGCAGTACTGAAGCTTGTAAGGAACTATTGTGGATGAAAAAGTTCCTACAAGAATTGGGTCAAGAACAGGAGAAGTATCAGCTATATTGTGATAGTCAGAGTGGGATTCATCTCGCAAAGAATCCCACCTTCCATTCCAGGTCCAAGCATATCGATGTGAGATATCATTGGATCCGAGATGTGTTAGATTTCAATCTCCTACAGCTCGAGAAATCCATACCGACGACAATGGGTCGGATATGACGACAAAGACGCTACCCATGGAAAAGCTCGACGTGTGTCGAAAGAAAGCGGGTATGGCGGTGTCCCTACCTCATCAAGAGGGGGAGAATTGTTTGGAAAATGGGGGTCCCTCCAAGTGAGGCCCACGTGCATTAAACGCATAGAAGAAAAAATGGGTTTGCAGGGAGTGTAGAATGCTATGCATAGGACGGTGTATTGATCAGGCCTGTCGCAAGCCCGATGCAAAGATAAATTACCCAGACTAGGCTAATAACAAATTAATGTAATTAGGGAAGTAGGGGTCGATCCTCAGGGAGATGGTGTTTCCTATGGATTGTGAATCGTCTCACAATTGAGTTTTATCTAAAGATTTTCTGGGTTTGGAGTTTGTGATGTCTAAACTAATAAAGAACATAAATAAAAACAAAACAAACTGAAATGGAAACGATAAAGCAGATAACAAATTAACAATAATGAGAAGCATCTAGAGAAATAGGTTCACACATGTAGATTGATATATTGATGAAATTGGATTTAGGATATGCAAATAATTCATTGAGCGTTCGTAAGAATGGTGTGTTCATTACAATCATAGATCAGATGGTCTAGCAGGCTTTTAGTGCGATTTACTAGGTCTTAATCCACCATGTCACGCTTTGTCTATTCAATTCCTGTATATCTACCTTAGAAAAGAATTCCATACTAGTCAATGATTGTGATCAAGAATCGTCAACTATCGTTAAAGTCCAAACATGCATAGACACAATGTTTTAAAAGCACAATTTCCTTTATCCAATTATCATATTTTAATCAATCTAACATGTCTACCCTACACCCTAGAAAGGTGACTACTCACTCATGATTATGTAGATATTAACAATGAAAGTTAAGGTAAGCATATTTAGTTGATTTTGACAATAACTTAGACTCTCTATGTGGCGATAATAACGACGCTATATGACGATCTAAGAAATGAAACTATGATTATAACAACATAAAAACGAATCTAAAAGATACGAATAGAAAATAACAATCAAATGGAAAACAAATAAGAACAATAAGCAAATGATAAATTAGGAATACCTAGGTGACGATCAACGATGAAAGCAATAACAATAATAAAAATCCCTCGCATAGAAATACCGTACTTTGAATTACAACTCTTGAACCCAACTAGTAGATACAAAGATTGAAATTCTTATTGAACTATTCTAATGTTTTGATATGAAATAGACGAAAATAAACTAAAACAAAAGACAAAAATAGAAGAGAATCTAAACTAGAAAGACTAAAGCTTAAAAGAAATATAAGACAAGATTGTGTAAGAAAGTGTATGATGGATGTATATATCATATGAAAGTGTATGATCCTTGAGCATCTATTTATAGTATTAGGGTTTCGTGGAGAAGAGGTCGGACAATAAATACATAGGTCAAAAATAGGATGAAGGAGCCGCAATGCTTGGAGCAGCAGAAATACCCGATCGGGTACACCACTTACCCGATCGGGTAAGTCGTCTTCTGGAAGCTCTTGACTAACTCTTCAACTTCCTTCGCTTTGACTTGACTTACAACATCCCCCTTGACTCTACAATCGGGTTTGTTGCTTGGATATGATGTAAATCGATGAATTCTCCTGTCTAATTGATTGGTCTTCCGACAACTACAAAACCGTCTTTGCTTCTTCTCTCCCTTAAGTTAGTGAACCTTCTCGAAATGCCTTACACACGGTCAAGCTTGCATCTTCAAATCGTCGGCTTCTAGGCAAATGCTCGGAAATATAGAAAAGGGCGTAGAAACGTCACTTTCCCTACAAAACAAGTTAGAACACATGAATTCGCCTAGAAGACGATATTAGCTCATAAAATGGCTTAACAAAGCACAAATGACAAACAAAACCGAGCTAAAGTGGGGGTTAAAATCATACAAATATTCACTTATCATGTATGCATGAAATAAGGTAGGCGGACAACTTTGTGTAAAACTTTGCAACTGCACGTTTTATTAGTTGCAGAATGTGAAGTACTATGGAGTACTATAAATAGCAAGCATCCGAGAGCCTTTCATTCATCCACAAAACATTCCAGCAAACACATAAGCCGGTAAGTGAGAAATAAGAGCCACTTACTGAGAGTGTGAGAGAAATACAGAGAGTTTGAGAGTTAGTGTACGTAAAACTGCTCAAATAATCATGTCAGTACGGTATCTAGTCGAAAAGGCGTAAAATCTCCGACTGAGTCCCACACATTTATTTAGAGTATTATTCCCGAGGGTCCGATTGTTTATCCGGGTAGCCAGAATACTATTTGTAAGCTCCTAGTGGGCACTAGGAAAGACATTGTATTCCCATTATTTTGCTTATAGTGGAGATATAAACGGCCTAAGGGTCCCGTGGTTTTACCCTTATTCAGAGGGGTTTTCCACGTGAAAATCGGTGGGTCATTATTCTCTATTTTGTTGACGTATTTAATTATCGTCTAGTCCATTTTACAATTACACTCCCGTAAAAGAATAATAGGTCCACGCTTCCGCTAAATATTACGGCGGTTACCCAACAACTATATACCTGGAGTGACATCCCTTAAACCGAAGGCCCTCATGTCGTATTTTCAAGAAGAGGACATGACAAGTATATTTCACCAATGCATATTTGAGGCAATTAAAGATGCTAGACAATCTGATTTTATACTTGGCAACACTGTCGAAGAACTCGAACCTAAAGCGACCTTAGTTGTTCAAGCTCAAATACCATTTTACCCTATTGGACCATTATTTTCACATGGGAACCTTACGGATTCGACCGCCATGAGTCTATGGGCTGAGTGGGACTGCACCCAGTTGCTAGACACTAAGCCTCGCGGCTCGGTCTTATATGTTTCTTTCGGTAGCTATGCACATATTAGCAAAGAGGAGATTGAGGAGATTGCTAATGAGATTAAGCAAAGTGGTGTTAACTTCATTTGGGTGATCCGACCCGATTTAGTGAGTTAGGATGATCCAAGTCCGTTACCAATTGAGTTTAGGAACGAGATTCATGATCGAGGGATCATTGTTACGTGGACTAATCAAATTGCAGTATTATCTCACCCAGCTGTAGGCGGGTTTTTGACACATTGTAATTGGAATTCGACACTAGTATCTGGCACGAGGTTCCATTATTATGTTTCCGGTTATTGACGATCAATTTACTAATCGCAAGCTAATTGTGGATGACTGGAACATTGGATACAATCTTTGTGAAGAGACACCCGAACAAAAGGAGGAGGTATCACACAAGATAAAACATCTTATGTGTGAATCAAGTGGTGCTAAGCTTAAGGAAAAGATTAACAAGACCAAAATATTATTAGAGAGTGCAATAACATTTGATGGAGCTTGTGAAAAAATTTTTGATTCTTTCGTCAATGATTTGAAAATTGGTATAAAAAAGAGAGTAAATTAATAATTACAACCTTTAATAAATCAGTTTTATAAAATTACTCCATTTTGAAAACTTTTTAATAATTTACTCCCATAAAATGTTCTCAGGTCAAAAATTGCTCCCAAATAGACTTTAAGGTGAAAATTTGTGTTTTATGACCGATATGCCCGTGTTTATGGTATTAATTTGTATGTTTTAAACCCTAATTTCTGGGTTTAACTGCGAATAAATTTATTTGTGAACCATAGTTTAGTCGTTTAATTTGACAAATTTAATTGTTGCCCTAATTAATGTGGTTGTAATTCAAGTATGTGGGTTTCTAAGCCTAATATTTTTGTTTTGTAATTTTAATTTATGCGTTTGAAATCCAAATTGATGAATAAGAATCCTAAAAATAATGACCAAAATCGCATGCCTAATTGGGGAAAAAGATGGAACCCTGAATTGCACCACTAAGTTGATGAATAACATATACTAAGTAAGGTGAGATTATGAGAGAGAAGATAGACATACCTTAGGGGAAAATGGAAAAATTATGAGGATGAATTATAGAAGTGAGGTGAAGAGTATAGGAGAGAGAAGAGAATAATGGTTTGCATTTTGTAAGATAGAGGATGGGCATTTTGGTCATAAAAATAGACTTCGAATCAGAAAATTCAAATATTGACGGAAATTGTAACGGAATGGTACATTTGGGTGCAATTTTTGATCTGAGAACATTTATGGGAGTAAATTATTAAAAAAAATATTAAAAGAGAGTGATTTTAGAAAAGTGATTTATAAAAGGGTATACTTATTAATTTACTTGAAAAAAGAAGTTAAGTTTTTCTTTAAATGGCTAGAAAACAACATTTTGTTTCCCTTCTAATTTTTATATCTTCATTAGATCAAATATTGAGAGTTGTTTGATGGATTTTGTTTTTTTCACTTATTGAGTACTATTGTTATAAACATTATTGAGAAAGTATCTTGTTTTCTTTTTCTACTTGATCGGTTTGGAGTACATAATCGTCTTTATTTGAAGAAGGATTATCTTTAATTTGCCTCATAAGATGTTCTGTTTCAAAAGACATAAAGGACATAGAAAGCGAGATATGTTTAAATAAAATTATGATTTAAATTGAATTATTTCATATGCGATACGAAAAATGTCATCCATGGTAAACAAAGGACAAATCAGGATAAAATTCAATAAAATTTTTGACAATTTGGTGATCTTGCAATGCTATTTAATTTTCAACTAAGTTGGGAGGTTACCCTCCTATTTCTAAGTGACAGTGGTATTTAATTTGTAATGTCTTTAGCTGTCTTAAATAAATCTTTTAAAGTAAAAATCCTTGTTGTTCAACAGATAATTTATGTCTTCATTACCAAAAAAATCCCTTAGTTTGAGAATTTAGCATATATATTTTGAAAGAAAATGTCAACTAAAATTAGACGAAGAATATGTCTCCAAGTTTTTGTAGTGCACCAAAAAAAGACTGCTATTATCCTTCATAAATCCACGCAACTTTTTATAGAAGTTTAATAATCCAATATCATATACCCTTCTGTATATATAATCAACTAAAATGACAGATTTCATGGAAGAAAATTATGTTTCCTTAAAGCATAATTAAATTATTGTCATTAGAATGTTGTGTACGTATGTAGTTCTTGAAGAAACCCTGAATATCCTTTGTTTTCTCCTTTACTCCAACTCTTTAATGTCTATCACGTAAGGAACTCTTCAGACTTTTCCACAAATAAATGCAGAATAAAACTAGTTATTTTCTCTTAATCTCTTTATAATCCTCATTTGTAGGTGGTTTCAATGAACCGATTTTGTCGTCGACAGTTGATCACCTAGTCTTCTTTTGTGTTTTTGTGTACATAGTTTTTCATCATTATTCGGTTTTTGTAAATAGTTTTCGCAATTTTAAAAACATTTAAGAACGAAATTTCGATCAGTTTGTAATTGTAAATATGTTGGCAACCGTAACAAGATTCAGTAGGTGGCCAAAACATCTTGCACAACATCCAGGAGTTCAATCATTTCTTAGAAGCCTACACAAAGAGCCTATACCGGTGTCGTGGGAGAAGCCTAAGGTAGGGTGGACAAAATTGAACTTTGATGGGTCCTTAAAGGGTAAAACAGGAAAAGCAAGCATCGGGGGTGTTTTCCGAGACCATAAGGCTGAGTTTTTGCTCGGATATGCCGAATCCATTGGAAATAGCTCGAGTAGCAATGCTGAACTAGCGGCTCTTTGTAGAGGGCTCGAGTTGATATTGGAGAACGGGTGGAGCGATGTCTGGCTCGAGGGAGATGCTAAGGAATTGGTTAATATCATTGGTAAGAAACGTCCCGCAAAATCGCCTGAAGCTCAAAAGTATGTAAATCATATAAATGTAATGATACCGGAGCTGGACAACTTTATTATGACTCATATCTATAGGGAAGGGAACAGAGTGGCCGATAAATTTGCTGATTTAGGGCACGACTTGGAGAAACCTCGAATTTGGACACGTGTTCCTCCGGACGAAGTTTTGCCAATAATGCAAGAAGATGCTCAAGGAAAGATTGTGCTTCGTAGGAGATAAGTTGATATAATGTTGATTGTCCTTCAATTTAGCAAATAGTAGGAAGTAGAGAGGGTATAATTGAATCAACTTGGTGCATAAGTTGCATATATGACAAGGCACCTTCTTGGAGCCCTACAACAAGTCTCATTTCAAACAAACTATTCCATCTGAAACATTCAGACGGGCTATTTGTCACTATTTTATGGTCAGATGTAAATTGTAACAAAAATGTGACCATTTACATTTGACCATAAAATGGTTACAAATGGCCCGTCTAAAGGCTTCAGACGGAATACTCTGTCTGAAATAAGAATTTGTGAGAAATTTAATTAGTTGTACAGTTATAGTCGTTCCTTTGCATGTACATATAGCGTCAAATTGTAAGCTTAATTAAACAAAGGCAAAAGATGTTCGTTTTGCACTCTTGCAGTGTAATGGTTTCTTGAAGCATGTACTTGTTCATTGAAAGAACCAAAATCATTATAACAAAAGGTTTAGAATAAAAGTTATGAACTATATTAGGTTACCTTAGAGTTACTAATGCTCGGAACCAAGGAAGCTATTGCCATTTCAACTCTACAATTGTCAAAATTATTCGTAAGAATTAAGGTTTAAAAGATTGAGAGCCACGATGTCAGTTTTTGAGGCAGGTGGGTTTCGAATCGAAGTCATGAGTCTTGTTCTTCAAAGACTCAAGCTATTTGACATCAACTAAAGAAAATAACGTCTACTCCGTAAAGATTAACAAGAGAGCATATATATATAATACGGAGTATACTCCGTATTCAGCGACAGTAAAGGTTGCAGTTGCAAGCTACCCAAAACCAGAAACGCTTCGTAATATTGCAGAAGTAACATGGAACAGCACACACAACCAACTATATATACATCCGTGAGGTGTACAGATTTACTAAAACTAGACTCCTAGAGCCGAGCAGGTGACAAGGAATCTAGGCAGTCATCCACCTACGAAAGTAGGACACCAGTACTAGAGGCAACGCAAAGGCGACGTTGGTTTTCAACCAAGATTGACAATTTCCAAATTCAAAGATTAATTCAGAGTGTGGCCCTAATTTCAGCATTTTCAAGGTAATAACTCTGAGAAAACCTCGATCTTAAGCGGAAAACACGAAAAACATCATGAGAGACCAACTCTCAAACCTATTCTTGCTCATCTGCCAGTGACTTGGTTCGATACTGACGGTCCCTTTTCTGGGACGTGATGCCTAGTTCTGCACTTGTTTCAGGCCCGTCGACTTCCATGTCACCAACTTCGGACTCACGGAAATCCTCATCTACAAAACCAGCAACCGAGGCTGACTGAGTAGAAGAATGCTTCAAATCACTGTCTCCATCATTACTCGATTCACAACTGACACCATCTCCTTCGGAAGAATCGGGCTTTCTCTTAGGAACAAAGGTTACTGATTTTGGAAGACCGGATAGAGCATCTTCCAGCCCAGATTGAGACCCAGAATTCTGGGATTTGCTCATCTCATGAAGGCCATCCTTGGACTTATCATTTATTTCATCAGCGGAATCAAGACTATAGCAAGTGTATTTGGTAGGATTCTGTACATAATCTGGAATCTGGGCCAATCGGCCCACTCCATCAGTTAATGGAGGATTAGCCCGCGTTACATTTGCCGGAGGATTTTTATCAATTACATATTCAGGGTCAAACCTGACACGCTTTGGTGGCTTAGAAGTTGATCCTTCATGCTCTTTCCTTTTCAATATAGGCTTCACCTGGTTGACATTTCCTGTTGACGAAACAGGTTCTTTTTCAGCACTTGCAGGTGGGGTTTTATGCTTCCCTGTCTGGACTCCAACTTCAGCATCATCTTCCTTGAGTCGAATTCTAGCCGCCAAACGATTCGCACGTGGGTCCCTACGCCTGCCTCCACTATCAGGGGACAAGCCATTTGGGGGTACGAAGCTTGGAGCATTTTTTTCAGCAATGACACTCATATACAACCGGTCACCAGCATTTTCCCTGCCAATGGCAACTTTATCGTAATCATCTTCCTCTTCCTGTGAGACCAATAAAATTGCATTAGAAGCTGTATGTTATCCTCTGAGTTATACTGGGGTGGGGGGGGGGGGGGGGGAACTGTATAATTGTTCTACCATCCGTTTTATATGGTCTCTTTGACACGCATTGTCCGCAAATGGACTTGACTCCTTGACCAATATTTTCTCCCATTGAAGAGCGTAGTACAAAATTTAAATTTAATATGAATATAGTTGTTTCTTTATATTTGTTCTACTTATCTTTGGACAAATTAATAGTCAATGTTGACATCAATTAACAATCAAAGTCAGATTAAGAGGTAGTATGGCACAGGTAAAAATTCAATGCAACAAACAAACACTTCAACTACGAAGTCTCCTTCCAATCTCCTCCCATACGCAATAAACAAAACAATATTCAAACGCCCAAGGTGTTTCGGTGTTTCCGTTCTTCTTGTTCAGCTAAATATAAACTTTATTCTTGCACTTTGTACATAAGTTTACATATCATGCTCAATTCTAAACTAAGAACTTTTAGAGAGCCACCCAACAGAAAAGGATATCTCACACGAGTCATATCCACCAAATAAAGAGTTTACATATCTTGCTCAATTCTTTCTTATCCAAGCTCAGTAAGGAAAAAAAACTTAAACAAGTTTCCAAAATATTTGAACTTCCCAAAGCTAGCAAACTTCTTTATAACTTAAATGTCACTCTTCTACAGCTACAGACCTATATAGGAAGAATCACCATTCCTGAT
The DNA here is from genome assembly GCA_022085475.1 of Heliosperma pusillum. NCBI lineage: Eukaryota > Viridiplantae > Streptophyta > Magnoliopsida > Caryophyllales > Caryophyllaceae > Heliosperma > Heliosperma pusillum. The sequence continues at coordinate 30,638 of JAIUZE010008654.1, read as the reverse complement.
TTTTCAGATCCATCCATGCCCCAACAACCCCCTCCCATTTTCCAATAGGGGAAAGATAGAGCAAACCTTCACCGGTCCACCCAACCCAAAATAGACAAAAATGAAAAAGTAAACCATCTCAAATCCGGAAAAAGCTAAAGGCCAAAGGCTTTCATACCACAAAAGTAATCGGCAACTGTTAGACCCCAGAATACTTATACCTAACACATTACAGATTACAGCTTGTGTTAAATAGAGAGCCCAGGGACCAGAGCCTTTAGACTCGCCAACTCAGATATCATAGTAGTAACTTACTGTCTCGTTCTGCAGAGGAAGAAGCGTAAATAGATGCAAGAACAACAAACAACTGAATACAGCTCAAAGCTTGAATTACCTTATCAAGCAACCAACATCATAACCCACCCCATTGCCGTGGCACCCCATCTTGCACCCCTTTCACGTGATGAAAAAAAAAATTGAAGTATTCCCCATTGCCGAAGGACCAGCATAAAAAAAAAATAGCGCTGTGCTTCAGTAACCAATAGAAAGACTTATCTGGTTGGGCGAGTAACTAAACAATACCTTATTTCGCTGCTCCCCATTCTAAAACGGTAGTAAACCCAACTCCTACATTTATGCATAAATACGCAGAAACTACGATCATATCACTACCCCTGGCCACTACTAAGGAGATCGACCTTCTCTTAGCACAGCTCCCTCAACATCCAAACTACATGCATGGCTCCATCATTCTCCATTGCCATCAACTGCTCGGCTACTCTTACCAGGTTCTTTGGCCCTCTACTGCAAACAGAGGGCGGGAAAATATCCCATCCCTTAGCTCCATCCGATAACAGTATAGCTCCCAAAACAAACAGACTTCCAAATTTCAGCTAAATCAAAGCTCCAAAACTCACAACACTTGTGATTTTCTATACAACGCACGCAAAGCGAAAACTACTTTTAACTGTTCAATAAACCATAAAAGCACCTGATCCAAAACTCCATTCACACAGCACAAAACTCCACTCAAACAACACAACAGCTTGGAGAAATCGAGTGATAACTCTCAAACTTGAAATCTCTTTATCAAGAAACAAACATTAGTATCCAACCATCTTGTTCAATACTTCACAAAAACTTATCATCTACTAACTTCCGTATGTCCATTGCTGGACTAATGTCAGCATACCATCATCCTACTGATTAGAAAGGAGGGTAAGGAAGGCTGAAAGGTACGTCGCGCGCAGTGGTGGAATGATGGGCTAACAGGGGCTGTCGCCTCCTAGCCACCCACTGACACACACACACACAAATCAATTATTACATTGGACTTTTTGGCTAGAATTTTTACTCAACCATAACTTATTGCATTTCTTATTCACCTCCCTAAATTTCAAATATGTTATAGGCTTTTGGGACCATTGCTCGCTCACCTTACATTCTTTAACAACAAAATCGACAATCCTATGCATTATTAAACAGAACCTTTTCCAGCCACAACGCCACCATACAGAGTAACTCATCTTCCAAAATATTCACAAAACCCCATCATACAACATCCAAATCCTAGCTTCACATAACCACTGCCTCAGCTATACAATACTAAACACACAAAAAACACAAATCTTTTCATAAACCCATATACATTCACACCAAATAAACGCATTCCAAACAATTTTGCCTAGAATATACCAACAATTTTGTCTTTAGGCAGATAGTACCCGTCTTACCGGTAATAATAAGCTAAAATGACTAGTATGTCGTAAGCCTAAGACGGTCTTAAGCAAGACTAACCCAACAATCATTTATATCAAAACCAAAAATAAACAAATAATATAAACCCAAATAAATTAGAAAACCAATAAAATTAATACCTCATATCAAGAGTAGAATCCAAGCCAATAGAACCCCTCAAATCCCAATCATCTAAATCACCGCCTTTACCATCATCATCATCACCATCATCACCATCGTCATCATCATCGAAAGCATGAAAATCATCATCATTATCAAATTCCTTTTTATAATTCTTGATATTGTTACGAGAATTCTTCCTAGCACAAGAAACGAAATCATCAAAGGAAGAAGCACAAGGGTTGTTGTCTCGATCAGAAGAATCTTGATCACGCCGCCATTGACGCTTCTCGATCTCAGCACCAGTAAGTGACCATAATGGGTTTGAGAGAGAAGATGGGTTTGGTGTTGGTGTTACGTTTGCTAACAGATTTCCGAAGGTTTTCTTCACTCTTTCTGAGAATTCTTCGTTGCTCATTCTAACTTTTGTGTTTTTTTTGTGCCCTAATTTACAATTTGGGGAACTGATTTTGGTTTGATTTTCCCTTTTTAATGTGCTGTTCCTTTCCTACACCGCCACCCTGTGGTTTGTGGGGGAGTTGATCATTAGCGGGTTTGAGTCGGTTATGGATGAGCCTACACTTGAAAATTTTGATCGACAATCTTAGTTTTATTACTCGTGTTCATTATAGAGGGTTGGTTTCATTATCGAAACTCGCCCATCGAAATAGGCAGGCCTATCTGTGGGCTCGTGGGCTCAAAGTTATAACAAAAAAATCGGTTGTTAACCTAAACAAAATTATCTACTATGCTACTACCAAGTATAAAGTAGGTTTATGAACTTGTTATAAGGTCTTGACATTGTTTTTTTTTTAATTTACTTTAAACAATAGCTACTTTGTTGTTATATACATTTTCCTACACCTACACTGTGTGGTTTGTGGGAATTGGGCGACGCCTACTATAACTTGCAAACGGGCTACTTGGATCGAATTTTTATAGAATTAAGGAAACAATTTCAGAAAATGTGTAATTGATTTTATTTTTTAAAATATAGATATCAAAATGTTGGAATTAATTTCAAATCCAATTTTAAAAAGTCGTCTGAAAATCGTGATTTCAAATTTCAGTTTTCTTAACGATGTTTAGGAAACTCGTGGAATTGGAATTGGGCAGGGTGGATTTTGGTCTCACTCATGAGCATTCTGAAACCGAGTCATCGACGATAGCTCGTCGGGCTCCGGACTTGACCCACATATCAATAGGAGTCATTTCCAATGTATTTGGGGCCCACTCATGTTAGTCACGTACTCACGTATATCTTGACAACATTCTCGGGAGTCGTCATCATATGATTACTCTTCAACGAGCATGTTAAACTGTTTAATTGTTATTATGGGCTTCTAGAAAAGGAAATTCATTTTGTTCTTATGAGTAGTACTTCCAAATTCCTAAAAGAATAGTCATTTGGATTTTATCAATGGACCTTTTCAATAAGATACCCAATGGAAGAACTTGTTCAATTATTAACATGTGGTGTTATAATGTAACCTTCAAGTAGGTGGTTCATGGTCCAAAATAATGGGCCCAACCCACCCGAGCATGTCAATCAAAAACAAAAATGGAAAAAGGTATAGCAGGTTGGTGGAAGGCCTACTCAGAGGAACTTGTCATGCCTCGAACTGGCTTGGCCTGGCTCTAATTCGGTATGTACCACAGTACCAGGTTTATTGGTAACTATTTATATGTGATTAGCTAAGTTAGACTATGTTCTTTCTGACTTTTTAAAGCTGAACTGAACTGAACTGAACTGAACTGAACTTAATAGAGCTGAACTGAACTGAACTGGGCTGAACTGAACTGAATGGAACTGAACTGAACTGAACTGAACTGAATAAAGCTGAACTGAAATAAGATTATTTGAGCTGAACTAAGTTGAAATAATAATAATAATAATAATAACAACAACAACAACAATAATTATTATTATTATAATAATAATAATCATAATGGTAATGATAATGATAATGATAAATATTATTAGTTGTTATTATTAGTCTTAATAATAATAGTAGTAAATAGTAATAGTAGTATTATTCTGATGCAGCCTTAAGTTATGATTGATTTTGATAGTCATAACATTCATTATAATAATAATAATAATTAGTGATATAATAATAATAACTAATATTATTATTATTATTAACGAGGGATAGTTATGAGATGGAGGGAATATTATTTAATTAATTAATAATAATAATAATAATAATAATAATAATAGTAATGGTAATAAAATAATAATAATAACTAATACTCCCTCTTATTCTCAATAACATTCCTCATTTCTATTTTCGTCTATTCACAATACTTTCCCTATTTTCTTTTTTGGTAAGTGTGTGTGGTCCAAATTTAATTGTATGGTGGGTAATGTATTTGTGTGGTCCAATTTTAATTATATGGTGGGGTAGTGTGTTTTCTTAATTTCTGTGTTAAAGTGAAAGGGAAAGGTTATTGAGAATAAGAGGGAGTATTAATATTAATATTAATAAAAAAGTTTAAGTTTAAGATGAGTATAACTGAAGTGAGCTGAATTTAGTGGAGCTGAACTGAACTGAATGAAGTTGAGCTGAACTGAACTGAATAGAGCTGAACTGGACGGAATAGAGCTGAACTGGACGGAACTGAACTGAGCTAAAATGAGTTGAACTAAACTGAACTGAACTGAAATGAGCTAAAATTAAGCTGGAAAGAACATGGCCTAACTTGTCTATAAACTTGACAAGTGGGAATTGAAGCTGAAGCTGAAAAAGGACAAGGCTTAGTCCCCGCAACGCCCCCTCCGCCGATAGCTGCCGAACGAGGGGAAAAACTGATATGATTCCCGACCTGTACCCAACCAGTACCCGAAGGGCCCGAAACTCGAATTGACCCGGACCCTATTCAATCTTATCGGAGTGTTCACTATTGCATCCTTACCATTAGATCCACGTAACTTGATAACACAACTGCCCGAACTCCAACTGGCTCGACCAGACTTGAATCTAACCCGACTGACTTGTTTACGAAATCTACTTGTCTATGTTTAATTATATAGACTTTCTCTAGTACAATGCAATACAATTTGTGAAAAGTGCAGTACATTAATCTAGTACACAACAAAACCACCTTTCATTGTCTAGTGCAACGTTTAACACAAGTACACAAGTACATAAGCTATGTCTATTTGTGCTAAATTTCGTTGTTCACCTGCAACGTGAAACGTTAGCATTTTATAATATTGTACTCCCTTTGAAATATCATTTGATGCAGTACAAAGGTACAATTGTACTTGAGTTATTCAACGTACTATACTTAGTATTTCAATTTTGAGGGCTTCCCTTATATACATATGCTCTTTCCCTTTATATTCTTCAATCACAATAACAAGCATTGTGATTATATACTACGGATTATATAGCGAAGTTGCAGGAATTCACACAAGATCGCGAAAATCATCATTGAGTGCAGCGTTGATGAAATTCTCCCAAAATGAATTTCGTCGACACTGCATTCAATAATGTTTTTCGTATCTCGAGATGATTAACGGATAATTTCAAGGTTCAATCTCCATCTTAATTTCCCTTTTAATTACTCGATCATATGAGAATATGTGCTATTTTTTTTTATTACACTTCCATGGTTCCATATATTGATATATATGTCGTGAAGATATACATAAATGGATAATAAAGGTGAACAATCAATTATAAATCTACTATATGGAAACTATAATAATGGAATTAAATTCGTTGGTATGAGTTATGATTAACGAGAGTCTATTTTCTATTGTATTGTCTCATGTTCCAATTTTCAAGTAGTGATCAATTGACTTGAACCAAGTTGACGTTGTGAGTAGAGCCGGTAAGTTTGACTCGACCTGATTCGAATTCGAGCAAATTCGATCTGATTGGATCCAAGAATAGTTCAACCTCAAATCAACCCGATTATGACCTATAACCCGACGTAACACGATTAAGACCTAACGCGAAGATTACTCGTAACCTGAATCGGCCTAATGCATGCTTTAATCCAACCCGACCTGACTCAATTCGTGCGACAGTTGTCTCAACTCGAAAGACAACCCGAAACTGACCCGAAGCTGGTGGTGAGACAATATTACAATTTAACATAATTGTGGTCCATTAAACGTCAATGTTATTAAGTGATTAAAGACATTACAATGAGGCATGAATTCAAAAATGGGGTATTGAGTATCAGGAATATAAGTCGTCTTTGAAGGTTGTGTGGAGCATACGAGTTAGAAATCGTTTTAGTTAATAACATTTAGTATCAAAAGAGTTTTTTGCATGAATCTTCTAGTTTATACTTAAGGACTTCAAGGTGAGACGATCTAATTGTAAATGTGTGACGAATAACAAATACTTTTGTCGACTATTTGTCTGCTTCAATAAATAACCGTATTCCGAACACATTAAAACGGTAGTTTGGAAATATAAATTTAATATTTGAATAATAAAACATTATGTTTTAACTTTTAATTATCTAGATAAGACATATTATGTGTTTCAACGGACTAAAATCTGAATTTTTAAAGTACTTTTAGGTGGAAATGTGAGAATCATACGGAGTATTAATCAATCACAAGGCATACACCATTACAACCATTCCATATATCATGTCTACAATATTAACTTCCAATTAAATGCTAAAAGGTACAAGTACACCTGGTAAAAGCAACCCGACCCGTGACCCGAAATTGACCCGAACTACAACACCCGAACGTGACCCGAAATCTGATTTGATCCGACCCAACTCGAACATAACCCGAACTTTCTTAACCTGTAACTGACCCGATCCGAAAATAACTCGATCCAAAACCACTCAACCCGAAAATGACCTGACAAAACATAACTTTAATTGAACCGAAAAACTTGAAATGGCCTTTTGTCTCTTATTCTTTTACCCGAAAATGATCCGACCCGAAATAACCCGACCCGGTTGACTTGAAACGGACCCGACAACAAACCCGAAACAAACCCAAAACTCGAAATGACCCGACCCGACCCGACCCAAATTAACCTGAAATCAACGAGAGACCCAAACTGACCCAGACCCGAAATAGCCCGACCCGACCCCGACCCGATTGACCCGTTTGCCAGGTCTAGGTACAAGTAGTAATATACTTAAATCAACCTAATATTTTGATAAGTAAGCTAGCGAGCGTTGTACATGGGGTTTTGACGAGTGAATTAGCGAGTGTTGTGCTTACAGCGATTGATCATTCGCGTTGTAGTTTATATTAGCTTTTATTATTTTATTTGTGTATTTATCAAGGGATCGATGAATTTCCTTAAGTTGTATTTTGTATAAAAAAGATTTCATAACTAAGTTTTGGTTTTTAAGATTTATTGACATTTACGGTTTTGCTTTTTAAAGTTTTTAAAATATCGTACTTTCCGGTGCAATCTATGTGTTTAATTTACTGCATAATCGCAGAGTGTCTTAACACAGGTTAGAATTTTCTTACCTAGAAAGAAAGAGAGCGAGAGAAGGTGATGTTTGGCGCAAGAATCAAGTGATTCGGTGAACGAATGAGGGAGATATGAAATCTAAGCTTTTATGAAGATGAGTTTAATAATGTAGGATGAGATATGGGAAGGAAATCTTAAATATTTGGGTTGGAAGGGATGAGGGACATGGGTAATTCAAGGGAAATAAAACCTAATGAGGAGCCTAATAAGACTCAACCTAGGCCAACACTAAAGCGGATCGATTATCACTAGAATATCGCGTAGAATCCGAATTTGGACTCTAAACGGACAATTAAGTAACGGTTTTGATCCAAGCAAAATAAAAATGGAATTCTCATAAAAGTAAAAGGAAATTTAAAATATTTTAACAAATAAATATAAAAGAGAATTATAAAATCAATGATTAACGGCTTAATTAAATTACCCATTATGATAAAATCGAGTGTGTTACGCATGGACATCCACACATGATAGTATACTGCAACAAGAAAATCACATTTCAACATTCTTATCAAAGGGGATTGTTTTCTGTCTTTGATAATCTTCAGCCTAGTTTGCAACCCATAATCTTCTACTCTCATCCAATCTTTTAGCAATTTAAAACAGGACGTGATGTACAGACATTCTTCAATTAAATGAAAGTGAGATTCTGGTAAAATACCACACAAGCAAGGACCAGCCACACTAATGCCCACTTTTGCCGGTCTATCCAAGGTAAGGTGCCTAACTTTTTTAAATAACTGATATAGCCCATTTTTGCTGCAATTTTACTCTGTCCCGAGGCTCATTTTATGTGTAAAAAACTATTTTAAAACCCGTTTTCCTTTACATTTTGTTTATATTTGGATGTTTTTATTTTAATTAATAATTTAATCAAATTAAATGGGCGGTTTTAGATTCGGGAATAGAAGCGAGAGGGAAGTGATGCGAAGCCTAACAAAATCGAGCGATAGAGGTCCGCCTAGTGCCACCAACTGACCACCAGCCCTCCCCTTGGCTCATTCTATTTCCTCCGAGGTCAGCAGCCTAGCAGCGACGACCCCAGCTGGCCACCATGTCGATGCTCATATCCATCTAATTAAGCTTCTCCCTTACGTGCGTACCACATTGGCACGACCACCAGCCGGTCCACCGGCCACCTACGCACTGGCTGGTGGTCGCGTGTTGAAGCCCACACTAGAGGGAGCCCATCCGGCCACCGGGCAGCAGTTGGTCGACCGACCAGTGGCACTCCCCTTCCCCCTTCGTTTCTTCCTTGCGCGGAAAAGCATCATGCAAGGTCTCGTGACTGCCAGCCGGTCCACCGGCCTCTTGGTGGCCGGCAGGTGGTCTGATGTTGAAGAATGTGTAGATACCTCAGTTCTAGAACTTCCGCCAACCACCCAGTGATGATTGGGCCGCATGTTTGGTACGCAAAACGATTTATAACAATTCATAAGTTTATCGTCAAGTGATAGCTCAAACACTGGTGTCTATCCCTTGGTCGTCATCTATGCACCGGTACGGTCCTTTTGACAGTCATTAGAGTTCATTTGGAGTCCGGGTAGAAAACAGCTTCATTTTCTTGAAACCGTTTTAAAACTCCGAGTCGGAACACGCGGAATATCTTGGATACTTTATTAATATTTCAAATCCTGCCTCTTTTTGATAAAAATATCTCGTATCTTTTTTAAATGGAAGTGTAGATCAACCACAATTCCGTAATAGAAACTTGGAAATCTTTCTTACGCAGAAGGAAACCTATGGGGAAATGACGCAGCAAGTGTTGCGCCTCTTCGAAGGGTCGCAGTTCCTGCTGCGCCTCTTCCCCAGCCTGTTTCCTTCGTTTTCGGATAAGTTTGAGTTGTTCTTGAACTCTTCGTATTTTCTGCTATAAAAGGAGAGCTCCGTTCTCACTTTTAAGGCACGCAAGTGTTCCACCCCGTCTCTTATCTCTCTTTGCAGTCTAGACCTTGCCTAAAGCTATCGACATCTACGTGCTTGATCAATCGACCACGTAAGCTCAAATCCTTCTGGGTACCCGTCACGTTATTGCATTGACCGACCAATTTGACCATTACACAATTAATCAATCAATTAATCAATCAATTTTAGTCCTTTAACGAGGGCACTTTCTGCATACATTCGAGTCGAGCTATCACTAACATAACTTAGTTAATCTCGTTGCGTCAACATGTAAGTCTGAGGGTGTAAAATCTCGTCTTCTACTTTATTTTGTATTTTATGTAGTTTATTATTCGTTCAATTAATGTAAGATTCAAGTCAGAAATAAATTCAAAGCCGATTTCAAAGTAAAACCTTTTTACAAAATCTATTTAGTAGTCATCAGACGTCGAGAAGAAATGCAGAAGCATCAGCGCCTCTTCGAAGAGTCGCAACATCTGCAGCGCCTCTTCCAAAGGCTGCCTGTTCTTGCTCTTCTTCTTCTTCTTCTTCTTCCTCTGGTTCCTGCGATTTTCTTATTCCTTTGCTTTTTTATAGTCTTTCAAATAATTTTTTTTGTTTCGACTTATATCCCTAATAATTCAATATTAGCGGGTTTTCGTCTTTGAATCAAATTTGGGTTTTAGAGGTTCCATTTGTTCATATCAAATCTCTAAAATTCACCGTGGATACAAATTATAGTATTAATATATTAAATCACTTTCACTTGAGTCATAGATCAATAACTAATCATAAATACACCAAATAATGCTAGCGGCTTGCGATTCTGACTTCACAGTCAGAATTCAACTCAAGAACAGACGCAACAAGTGATGCGCCTCTTCCAGAGGACGCAACTGTTGTTGCGCCTGATCTGGGTTGACTTCTGTCCCTGAAGTTCTGTTTACGCCTTGACGTAGCTTTAATTACGTAATTAATTAATTATTATTCGTATTATTGCTCATAATCTGCCTTTTAGTTTTCAAATCCTTTTCCTTTTCTTTCAATCTCCGTTTTGAGTATATTTCTGATGTAGATCCCGTAATCCATTGTAAGCTCATTTAGTCATTGTAATTGTATGATTTTTTTTCTTTCAGGTATAATTCATCCTAAATTCCCAATTTCGACCTAATTGAGTGCTAATTACATGTTCACCGACATAGTCTAATTGACATGCTTCAATTAAAACGTTGGATGTGGCATTGCATGCATATAATCGATAACATATCAAACACGAACAATTTTCTTAATCATTAGTTGAGGCCGTTATCGAGGCGAGCGGGATTAGGTGTTCGATTAAAGAGCTTTCTAATACGTATCCTCACCCCTTACTCCAGATCTATGTGAACATCCGTGTTCATTGGCATCCACGAGAGTCATTCTACACATAGAATGCTAAGGGTAACGAGTTCTTAGTGTTCATGTCATTACTTTGTGTCTTGACATGGCGTAAAGTATTCGAACGGTTCCAATTTCCCATAAAAATTGGTGGCAACTCCACAAATGCATATTTCTACGCTTGTCCTCATTCCTCATTTGGTCCCGCCGTGTACCATAGAATGCAGCACATGCTTGAATTGGGCTCGGTGCTGGTGGTCATGTCGGCCGGCCTTGGCCCGGTTTGCTGCACTAATAAAGGCTTTGGTGGGTGTTGGTTTTTGGTTTTGCTATTAGTATAAATAGACTACTTTATTTTTTTATTAAGGACTCTTCATATTAGACATCAACCCATTAAATTAGGGTAGATTATTATTAGATTAGATAGTAGATGAGCCCTTTAATTAGCTTAATCCCTCAAATTCCTCTGTAATTAGTTATAAATCTGGTCTTGTAATCAGGTTTATTATAGTTTATATTTAAGATTGGTGATAAAATCTTCTCCTTTATTCAAGGTCTTCTTTTTATTTATGTCCATCTCTTGCCTTAATTAGTTGGCAAATTTTATTGATTCCTCTTTTAATTACTTGTTTTCTCTGACTCTATTTCACTATTTATTTGTTTTATTTTTATCATGCCTTATCTTAATTTCTTATCTTATTCTCCCATGTTCCTTATATTAATTAGTGAGTAGTAATTAGGCAAGGGTTAATTGGTTGGGGGAGGGGTTGGTTATGGATATGATTAGGGGTAGTCTATGCTGGTTTAGTCTTATTGTTGATTAATGGTCTTACTCGATGAAATGTTTGTTTGTCAACTTCCGTGTTTCTTCACTTGTTATCCACGCTGATAAGATCGAAAGCCTTAAGCTATGCTAGAACTTGTTTGTTTGTTGGTAGACGGACCTAGTATACGCGAGAGCTAGCTAGTGTCGGCCTATGGTGGGGTTGTTAGATCGAGTGACTCGACCCATTTGCCCAATAGGAACCCAATTCACTAGAAAACTCACGCGGGAAACTGACGGAAATAATCCTTTAGTAATGCCTCTACTCCGTCAGTAATGCCTATTCTTGACGGAACATCCGCCGGTAACGCGCGTCGCTTCAATTCGTCACAAAAAACTTAATTCTGGCGGATTTTATGTTAGTATTACATATCACTGACGATTTACTGACGGATAATCCGTCCAACATTATTTCACCAATCTGACCTAAAGTCAACGTAATATTGACCAAACTGACGGAAAATCCGTCACTAAAGTCAACAAGTTGTTGACCAACTGACGGAGTTTCCGTTAGTAAAGCCAACTCATCTCACCTGCTATGTGTTTAGTTGAAAATTGTCTTTGTAATCTTGGCGCAAGAGGGAAATAAGTTAGTGGTTTAAAAGGTATTCGCTTCCTACTTGAATTCTTTTTACTTTTATACCGAGAGGCATGGCACTTTGTACATTCCTCAAGATTAGCATGTCCTTCCCAAAAAAGCATGCAACCGACAGGACATGCATCAATTTTCGCATTTGGAGTCCCTCAAGCAAGTTCTTAATCTCTTGAATATTTCACGCCATTTGATTACATTTTGGAATAATGTCACTAATGAACGAAATAAAACCATTGGCGCATCTAAGAGATAAGTTATTCTCACATTTGAGTGCTACCAACCTAGCAGCCGCTTGCAACAAACTTATCCCTCTTATACTGGTTGTTCGGCTTTACTTAACATTTCAAAGAATGAAGAAACTTGGGGATGTGGGGTTTCATAACGATCTTCTTAATCGCTAAGGTCGTCGGTATAAAGTCGATCCTCCAATATTTGATGAACATTATCACGTAATGCATTTTCAACCAACTCCCGGTAAGGATTCTTACTAACTACGATACTTGACTTTTTTCGGCATGCAGTTTCTCACTGTGATACTTCCATACATAGTAATTAGGGCTGAGCAAAAAAGTCCGAAAACTGAAATATGGACTCCGGATTTTCGGTTTTTTTCCGGTTCGGATAACCGAACCGGTTTTTTTTGTTGAAAAACCGGAGCGGATTCGGGTCATAGAAAATTCAAACCGGATACCGGTTTATGAACCGGTTTATTTTTTTTTTAAAAAAAAAGAAGAAAATACTCAATTTTTTAAGCAAACAATTGGTCCAAACAAAAAAAAATCTCAAATCCCCAATTCAATTTTCAAGTTTTAAGAAATCAGTAAAAAAGTAAGTCATCAAATCAATAAAAAAGTTCAACTGAAATAGGGTTATTATTTAGAATGATGAAAACCGGTTACGGAACCGGTGCGGATAAACCAGTGTTCGATTTCGGTTTTAAAATTTTAAAAAAACCGGTTCGGATCCGGTTTTGCAAAAAAGTGATTTTTAAAACCGGTTATCCGCTCCGGTTTTACAAACCGGAGCGGATAACCGGTTTTGCTCAACCCTAATAGTAATTATCGGTAAAACTATTCGACCAATGATGAGTTTGAACATCCCTCTTCACTTTAAAAGCTAAGTTATCGCGTTTCTTACATGAACACCTCATTTCACCTAAATCCTTATACCCACTACTTTGTTTCGCGAATTCAAGAAACTCATTCACCGCATTTGCAAATATCAGCTTGGGTTTCTCTTTTTCGTCTAATCTTTCATATATCCACTGTCGTTCTAATTTTTTCATGTTATTATGTATCTACATTTCAATATATTTTTATATGTCATAAAATAACTAAATTATCTCAATTAACAAATGATCATAATCAAGAATCACACACAATAAATTAAACATTTTATATTACCAATATATAAAATTGTGAACGAGTAAATTAAAATTCATTTCCTTCAATTGGGTCCTTATCACTCCAACCTAAACCCATCAATGTACGTTTCAAGTCACTAGCCACTACAAGGATATCTCGGCAAACTGACGGCCCTTCTGACGGAAAAAATACTACGTCAGTAATTTTGGAAAACTGACGGAATTTTGACGGAATACTGACGGAATTTTAGTCCTGACGGAATTTCCGTCAGTATCCGTCAGTGCAAAATGGCGCGTTGACTAAAGTCAATGGCGGCAAAATTAACTGACGGTCACTGACAGAATTTCCGTCACTAACAATAAATAATGACGGAAATTCTGTCAGGAAAGTCAACTTTACTGACGGAATTTCCGTCAGTACATATTCTCACATCAGACTTTGGTTGCCTATGTCAAACTATCATGTGACGGAAATTCCGTCAGTAACCTTTAAATACTGAGGGAATTTCTGTCAGTAAGCTTTACAAAAACTCGTGAAACTGACGGAAATTTCGACAGGATTTTCTTTAAATAGAAAATCAGACCGTCGTCTCCCTCATTCCCCCAATTCGATTTTTTCCTAAAACCTAATCCCCAAATCCGACAACCACCACCTCGGCTACCACCTCCTACCACCACCTCCGATTACCACCACCAACTGACGATATTTCCTTGGTAAGTATCTGTTGATCCTTCATTTAATTTATCATTTTTCTCCTTTTAATTTTTTACTCCATCTTTCTTTATTTATTTGTTGTAGATCCGAAGACGACCACCACTACCTACCTCCGACGACGACCACTGTCACTTGACGCCGCTGCCTTTCACCGTGCTTGCTTATTTTTATCATTAGGTAAAATATTTACCTTTATTTCAATTCCTCCCTCCGTCTTAATCCTTTGTTTGTCTTTAATTGACTTAGGATAGTAGCCATTATTGTTTTTTATGCTGAAATTATTGTTGTTTTTAGTTAATTCCTCCTTCCGTCTTAATCATTTGTTTTTCTTTAATTGACTTAGGATAGTAGCCATTATTGTTTTTGATGATGAAATTATTGTTGTTGTTAGTTAATTCCTCCCTCCGTCTTAGTCATTTGTTTGTCTTTAATTGACTTAGGAGAGTAGTCATTATTGTTTTTGATGATGAAATTATTGTTGTTGTTAGTTAATTTGATTGTCTTTAATTGATTTAAGATAGTAGCTAATTATTGGCTTAATCATGTTCAATTGAGCTAATTTAAATATTAGTAGCTTATTATTACATGTGTTATGGATGTTAAAATTATTACATTTGTTGATATTGACTTAGTACCAGTTCAAAAATTACTCGTTAGGAGTAATTTTTGAATAGTCCCCGTTTTGGGACTGTCTTTCTACATTTCAAGCCACTTAGGTAGTAAACACATAACTTGTGATTTATTAATGAGGAAAGAGTTCGGTAACAATTCCTTTAATGTTCTCTGAATGCATATGTTGAGTAAATACTTATTCAACATTGTGTATTTAGAGAACAAAGGGGAATTGTTGCCGAATTTTTTCCTCATTAATAAATTACAAGTGGTGTTTGCTAGTGACTTGAAACGTAGATCGTCGGATTTAGGTTGGAATGATAATGACCCAATTGAAGAAAATTAATTTTACTTGTTCACAATATATATATATATAGAATTAGGTTCTTGTGAGTTGAGAGTCTTAAGGTGAGTTGGTCCTCATAAATCTGGATCATTAGATGAAGTGAAATCAGCGGCTAACATTAATTGACTAAACAAATAAAAGTCTCACAAATAGACTCACGCTATTCTCTCAAATCTCCATGAATGAAAAAAAGCCAAAAATTAAATCTAACACTATCAAGTCACTCAAAAGCTGCGTAATAATCATCGTCGGAGCTCCGAGACATGCAACGACGGTATGCCACCCAACATCGCCTTTCCCTTTCTCCTTCGCTTGCTTGTTTCTCCATCACCACCGTCATCCAACCACATCCATCGGAGTAATTTTGACCGGCAATGACGTTTTCTGAATCAAAATCGTTTGAAAAGGTCTTTTGCGGTAATACTTTTTGAAATCTTGCTTTATATTTTGTAGTTCTGTGATTTGAATCTCTGGTTGGCAAGAAATCCATCATTGAACAGCCCGACGACGTCAAATGAAGCTGCCGAGATATTCCCTGACAAAGTTGGGGTTCTAGAGACGGTGATGAGAATGAGTTTTTGCTGACTATATTGTTGTAACGAACTTATGATGATGATGATGTTGATTTAATGGTGGCGATGATCATGTTTTCTGTTGAGCTTGATTAATGACCGGTCTGAAAGATGAGATAATGTATATATGATCGGTCATCTCTTAGTATTAGCAGCTATTGTTATCGACTTATCGTCGAGCCACACAAAAATATATACACTCTTCGAATTATTTCAGCTACTGGTTTATACACTCTTAGAATTCCAGCTACTGGTTTATTTATTTATCTTTCCGCCCAATATTTTCTATGTTTCCACCGACGTACAAGCAAACTTGTTCGGAAGTTCAAAATTAGATTATTTAATTGTTTAGAAGTAAAATACCAGTAACGCAAACATAACCCAAAAAGTAAGACAAGAATACAATAGAGTAACACTAGAATTATCAACTCTCATTTAAGGCGAGACGTCCCCTCTTAAGTTTAAAATGGATCAAGTCTTTCCACAAAGAGAAGGAGGCTCCATTTGCCCTCCACTTACCACCACTTGCTTTTTTTAGCAGAGCTTGACCCGTCTTAAATGAGAATTTGTGCACTAGAATAACACAATACTACCATAAAAGTAACAAATAAGTAACAAATGAGGAGCACAAGAATAACATAGATGTAATAGAGGAGTAACACATGAATAACATAATAATAACACTAGAGTAACATAAGAATAATATAGAATAAAACTAGAGTAACACAAGAACAACATGGAATAACACTAGAGTAATACAAGAATAACACTAGATTAACACAAGAATAACATAAGGATAACACAAGAATAACATAGAATAACACTAGTTGTACACTAGAATAACACAATACTACACTAGAGTACCACCACAATAACACTGCAATAACATCACAGTAACACTTCAGTAACACCACAATAACACTGTAGTAACACTGGAGTAACACCACAATAACACCGCAGTAACATCACAATAACACTGCAGTAACATTAGAGTAACACCACAATAACACTGCAATAACACCACAGTAACACTTGAGTAACATCATAATGCTGTGTTGTTACTCCGGTGTTATTCTTGTGTTACTGTGTTGTTACTCCGGTGTTATTCTTGTGTTACTGTGTTGTTACTCCGGTGTTATTCTTGTGTTACTGTGTTGTTACTCCGGTGTTATTCTTGTGTTACTGTGTTGTTACTGCGGTGTTATTCTTGCATTACTATGTTGTTACTCCGGTCTTATTGTGCTACTCCCGTGTTATTCTTGTGGGGCTTATAGAGTACAATAAGACTCCTTTGAGACGGATTAAAACGAGACAAATAGAATGTTACTTGAAAGAGTTGGACAAAACATTTTTTTAATAACTAAGCATTTACTTTGGTATTACTCTAGTGTTAATCTGATATTGTTATTCTAGTGTTATTGTGGTGTTACTCAACTGTTTAGGTTTCTAACATGTGTTTGCCTAGTATTATTATAGTGAACCCTAGTATTATTGTAGTATTATTGTAGTATTATTCTACTGTTAATCTGGTGTTATTCTAATATTGTTATCCTAGTGTTACGTTTGTGTTAATCTAGTGTTATTGTATTGTTATTCTAGTCTATAATGTTAGCCTATTATTAAGTTTCTCTTATGTGTTTGCATAGTGTTATTATAGTGTTACCCTAGTGTTATTGTAGTGTTACTCTGATGTTATTGTACTGTTACTCTGGTCTTAGTCTAATAATAGAGTAATAATGGAGTAAAAGAGAGTAACACATGAAGGTAATAAGGGACTTTTTACTCATATTTGTTCTCTTCTTTACTCGTGCTTCTCACCCAGTTAATTATCATTCACCCATTTTCAGTCGGAGACACAAATAATCATGCTACTTGAAGCTTGTTTGTCTCCATCACACATATTAATCAAAACGAACTTTAAAAGTATTACATTACCATCAATACTATCGACAAAGCCTATTTAAAAAGCCATTTGAAACCAACCCAAAGAACATGATCAGAGCACTAGTATTTGTCCATTTGATCCATATCACGCAATTTCATATTACTTTAGATGAATTGCCAAATTGAAATTGCAGCACATCATTCAAACACAATATTCAGAACAAATATGGAATCGAAACACAGAAACCGAGGCAACAGCACCAGCAGCTCCGACAACAACTTTAATCAACGCCATCAATATCAATCATATCTTCGGTGCGTCATCAATCGGGCAGGACCACCAAACGAGCCGTGGATGCGGATATGAAACCCGAGCTCTCTCATCTCCATTAAAACTGATGATATTGCCGAGCTCTTTACGAGTTGATTCTCTTCCATACATGAATCCATACCGTGGAATCGAAGTCAAAAAATTGCAACTAGAAATTCAAATTCAATTGATTCAAATTCATTAATTCAATTGATTGATGTAGTAAAAAACTGTCATTCTAAGTCAAATTAATTTATGAAAATTACTAGAAAAGATTTGCGAAATGAAAAATAAGGAACAAGGGAGAGTTGTGACTTTACTTGACGGTACAAGAACGAGATTAGAACAGGCTATCGCAGAAAACGACCGAGATTGTGGACGAACATGATGATGCTGATGATGATGATATTCAAATTTATTAAACAATAGTATATGATTGAATGAAAATACATAGATGGAAAGTTAGAAGGCAATAATGAAATTGAGTCATTAACGAAGAGTTTGTGTCTGACTTTGTTGTTATTAGTTTGATCTCAGTCGTTGGTTTCCTCTTATCTAATGGTTGAGTTTTGTGAGTACCAACTCACCATAAGAACCCAACTCACGAGATCCCGCCTCTATATATATATATATATATATATATATATATATATATAGAATTGAGATCCGGTGAGAACCACTAAGATAATGAGAACCGTGAGAACTCCGCCTTACCAAATTTATTTTTTAAAAATAACAACATATTTGGGTTCGGCGTAGAATGTTATGGCTAGATAACATATTTCTTGGTCGAAAAATTATACGATATTGACGGAAATTGAGGCGAAATACAATTCATTAATTTTCATGCACCTAGTTGTCAGTTTCATGTATCTAACAATTTTCATGCACCTAGTACTCATTTGCATGCATATAGAGCTTATTATTTTCATGCACCTAGTAATTGTTTTAATGCATGTAACAATTTTCATGCACCTAGTGCTCCTTTTCATGCATTTAGAGTTGTTTTATTTTATCTAATTGAATTTATGTACATTAAGTACATATTTTTTTAATATAATCAATAAATTTTGTTTATTTAATGCAAATATTTTGATTGAATAAACTAAACTAATGGTAATTGATCCATCAAAACGTTCAGAACGAAATTTGGTGGAGATTTAGTGAAGGTTCTCACGGTTCTATTATATTAGTGGTTCTCACCGGATCCTGACCCTATATATATATATATATATATATATATATATATAGGGGCGGGTTCCCATACGAACTGAAGTTCAATACGAACTTACGAACTAACTTAAAAAATAACAAATCAAACAAAATTTGTACACCACTGACATTTGTGTACTACCTTTTCTCCCCCGAACCTTCAACTTTCTTCTTCCTATCAACTTTCCCTCCACCTTCACCGGCCCCCACGCCACTGCTCTGACTCCGGATATGTCGGAGATGCTCCGACGCCGGTTATCCCTTTGCCGACGACTGTGCTTTTTCCACTTCCCGAAGCGATATTGTCCGACGAAAGATAGTGCACCACCACCATCATGTGTTTCTCCAACCACCATTGTTGCGGCCACCACTTCCCTTTTCCGGCAAATCACTTTATCGAACTCTCACAGTCATTTCCGACTTTCCGGCGCGTCTTCCTTCTCAGATGAGTTAGTTACTTCAAACTTATTATTGATTCTAGATCTACTAGCTAATCGACTAGAGAATAGTGTGTCAGGGGTATTGGATTCTGGCTTGGGGTTGGCCGGTGACGATTAAGGGTGGTTGAGTTTTGGGTGTATATTCAATTTAATTAGTATATTCAATTTAATTTTACAGCTTTTAGATTGGATTTTCCTAATTTCTAATTTGATTATAGGAACTGGGTAGTTGGTTAATTATGTTGAAATTGATGTTGACACAGATAATTGTTTGCCCTCTTTTATGGGAGATCCTCGGCGTACTCTGGTTTGTCGTTCAAATTTCACCAACGTTGTGGTTCTGAGATGTCACTGGTGTAGGTGTGGTGGTCTATGGCGACTGCTAGCGGCGGCGGCTCATGGGTAGGGTGATGCCAGATTGTCACATAATAAAATTGTAGGTACACAAGGTTATCCTCGTAGATACACACATGTATTGTGTAATGTGTTGTGTAGTGTAGCTGGGTTTATTAATATGTGTATTTAGATAGTTTATACGATTCGTACCCGGATACACATGTATATTATTACTCTATATATGAATATTATTACACTTTTTCGTATTTATTTGTTTATCTTTTACGTTATTTATTAGAGTATTTTAAATGAGCTACTTTTATTGCTTGAGTTTTACTATTATCAACCAAATTAACACAAACGATTTCCTCCGGGTTAGGCGGCTTGCTACGCGGAGTGTATCTAGCAAATTAAAGGTATGTATCTAGTTACTTCAAGAAATGTATCTAGCAAACTTAAGGTATGTATCCAGTAACTTAAAGGAGTGTATCTAGCAAGTTAAAGGTATGTATCTAGTAACTTCAAGAAATGTATCTAGCAGACTTAAGGTATGTATCCAGTAACTTAAAGGAGTGTATCTAGCAAGTTAAAGGTATGTATCTAATAACTTCAAGAAATGTATCTAGCAAGCTTAAGGTATAAATCAAGTAACTTAAAAGAGTGTATCTAGCAAGTTAAATGTATGTATCTAGTAACTTCAAAAAAGTGTATCCAGCAAATTTAAGATATGTATCCAGTAACTTCAAGAAATGTATCCAGCAAGTTTAAGGTATGTATCCAGTAATTTAAAGGAGTGTATCTAGCAAGTTAAATGTATATATCAAATTAAAGGAATGTATCTAACAAACTAAAGATATGTATCCAGTAACAACTTAATAAAGGAATGTAATTAGCAAGGTAAATTAATTAAACGAGTGGGTCGACTATCCAAAAGTTGGACGAGAAATGATGTAATCTTGGATTAGGCAGCCCACTACGCGGAGTGCTTAATCCAACCCTAAATTTCCTTATTACTAGGACGCGGAAAGACAAAACTAAACTCTAAAATGGGAGGGTGAACTTTTTACGAGGAAAATAGGTTCATAAAGGGAGGCGGCTATCCTTAAATAGGACGAGTAGCGCCCGTCTAATCCAACCCTACATTTTTTTTCCTCCAGTAACTTTAAAAAGTTTATCTAGTAAACTAAATATATGTATCCAGTAACTTAAAAAAGTGTATCTAACAAGCTAAATGCATGTATCTGACAACTTGAAGTAATGTATCTAGCTAGCTAAAGACATGTATCTAGCAAATTAAAAAAGTGTATCTAGTTTTCTAAAGGTATATATCTAGCTTGCTAGAAAAATAGTTGTTATTCTCACCAAATACGGATGTTAGTGTGGCGGAATAAACAGATACTTGAATTACTGGGATAACATTTCATGTCCAAATACTTCCTCCAAATAATATTTCATGTCCAAATACTTGAATTAATGGATTACTGAATTATTCAGGTCAATGAGGATTGTTTTATATCAATTCAAAATTTTGGACTACAATTTTAAAACTATAGTTCGCAAAGAGGTTGCTGAATTAGAATGCCACGCACGAGGGTGCTTTACTAGTTACACCAAAAAATAATAAATAATATCTGCAAAACATGATTAACAGGAATTCCAGCTGGTGTAACAATCCAGAGAGTTTTCAGGTCTTGTTGTTGGCTCCCCGATTCTAAGAAGGCAACTCGCAAAAGCTTGCACCAGGAGAGGTTAGGAAGCGAGTGTGAGTTGACCTGAATGATCTTTCGTAGATATCACTTTGAACACCCGACAGTCTTATCATAGCTTCTATGATCTCTAAAATTGGGGCGTGGAACACCTTTTTTGGCTGTACGACATCCAAAAATATATATCAGAACTAGAAATTATCTGTAGTGCTTCTTTGCTCATATGAACACATACTTCAAAACTACCTGCAAACAGAGAGAGATGACACCGGCATACGCAGAGAGAGCCTTAAAGGTGATTGATCTTCTTAGGATTGGATCAATCATGTCTTTCAATGAACCGTCATCATGAAGCCGGCTCGAGGCCTATGTTGCCAAAGATTGTTCTTCTGTGGGTATTGAAATGAAGCGAAAACAAGGAATCATAGACCATTGTGAGCAAGATGTAGCAATTTACTCCAAAATCTATCAGGTAGCTGTAAGATATTCTGTAACAAACAACTATCGAACCTATCAAACTGCCTTTTTTCTGAGAAAAAGTTTCAAAAAAGTAAGACGCCAAAGGCATCGGCATCTGACTTTGTGCTTGCGACTCCTGGCTTCCCATGTTCTGGTGCAACGTAGCCACAGTCGTAAATAGCCATCTCTGAAGCCTGTTATATCAGGAAACATCAAGGAGAATGTTAATCATGTGTCAGTTTTTATTGTTTTGATAGAGTCACACTCTTTAGCTTCACCGAAAACACATAAACACGGACTTTACTGTGAAACTAATTCAATACCCATACAGATACATTATTAAAAAAGAAAGACGCAAGTATTTGAGTAAGGAAAAAAGGCTAGAAAATGTACAGGTAGAAAAAACATGCTACAAAAAGTTAAAGAGCTCGACTTATAGTCTTACACTACAGGATCTTCTAACATTTACATGGACGTTTATCAACAAGTTTATAAGCGATCAATAAAATATATTTGAATGTTGTGCAGAATAATAAATAAAGATTATTGACCTTAAGTTTGAGTCTATTTCTACTGAGAGGCCTCAAAACAGAAAGACCGGAATCACATACACGAGGCATAAGCTCATCATCAAGCAAAATGTTGGCAGCTTTCAGAGAGCAGCGTGCCATTGGAGGTGACATGGTATGAATATAGATGTTCATTAATACCTATCAGTAATATGGGGAAGAAGAAAAATTTGATCTCCCAATGCAAGTTTGTTTTATGAGAGTCTTAGATCATGGAATACGCTCCAGGTAAGTGGCATAAGGTATCCACTGTACAAAGCCTTCTCAAGAGTCAGAGCCCTCACATACATATAAACGAGAAGGTGCAGTCCATGCTCGAGACAATAATTAACAAGGTTTACAATACCCAAATGCCTCAAACGGGATGTGTGGTGAACCACATCCATACCCTAGGAAAACACCTGCAAAAAAAAACAAGAATTAAGTGAGATTAAATTATTAATTCAGCAATAACTTACAAATATCATGTATATAAACCAATATAAAGGAGCGTATATAGCATGTCATAAATGTGTATCTAGCAAGCTACATATATGTATGTAGTAAAGTATATCTAGCAAACTACATACATGTATCTAGTAACTTAAATGAGCGTATCTAGCAAGTTACATATATGTATGTAGTAATTTAATGGAGTATATTTAGCAAACTACATATATGTATCTAGTAACTTAACAAAGTGCATCTAGCAAACTACAAATACGTATCTAGTAACTCAAAAGAGTGTATCTAGCAAGCTACGTGTATGTATCTAGTAACTTAATGGAGTGTACCTCGCATACCACAAATATGTATGTAGTAACTTAAAAGAGTGTATCTAGCAAGCTACATGTATGTATCTAGCAACCTACATTTATATTGCTTAATGTCTTGGGGAATAAGTTAAGCATGTATACTAATTTCTCCTAAATGCATTGTAAATATATAGAGATGTATAAGTTAACTGTAATAATGCAGTGCCCACTTAATTGCAGATTAACCTTATAATGAAAGTAGTCAAAATGAGGTTCATATTTCTGGCCGAGCTCATAGTAAAGGACTTGCACCGCCTCCCCATTCTTTGACAAAAATAGTTGTGTTAATTATACTTTTACTATCCAAAATTTTAAATGCAATATGAGATATTCAGTCATAATCACCTATTGGAAGGAATGTCCAGGCATCAACTCTTGCCTCGATTCCAGCAACTACATCATCCTTTATGAAATAAAATGTGATCAACATGAGCAAACCTTATGTTTGAAACTATGAAGCTATAATTAACACTAATTTAAAAAATGCTTTAATCAAATTACATCATGTTGACCAAATCCACCAAAAGTATTGCTAATCATTACTTGTTCCTGATCATTTTGTGCAGGTACATTAATAATCATAGTAACTTGTCCATAAACCAACAAAAAAACGCACAGACAAACAATTTAAAAAAGACATAGGAATTGGTCGGATTTTAACCGGCAAATGAAAGCTTTGTAAACTCTGGCCTTGTACATTAGGCTACATGTCCCATTACATTCTAAAAAAAAATCACCTGTCTCAAGAAAACATGCAACAACTCACTTACTAGTGAAAACATGTACTTGAGAACATCAAGTTTAAAAAACCTTTCAATTAGTCATGGATTTACAAGAAACATACAACAACTCACTTAATCGTCAAAGTATTATCACCTTAATCACTAGCATAGATAAATATGATCATTATATTAACAAATAAAGTATACAATATAATGTAGGCGGATCGAATTAAACAGGCAAATTAAAGGGAGGAAAATCAATTTCGGTTTCGTTGGCCCTTGTCCACCCAATAATGAAGGCCTTGCTGCTAGAAAATAAGCACAAATGCAATATCTTTAATTCATCAACCAACCTTTTAACATGAAATTTACATACAACAATAATAGTCATATTACTTTTATCCAACTAAAATCCTGCACAAAACTTCAAACTCGAGCATCATAGAGCACATAGTAACCAAAAATACATTAAAAAATGAATAAGAAAATTAGAAAAATTGAACAAGAGCTAAGCTGATAAAGACGGAATGAAAGTGTCAGCAATTAATCATGAATTTGTGAGACAACTAACACCACTTCTAGCAATAAAAGAAAACGTACAGAACAAGTAGCTGTGATGCTATCAATTTCGAGTTTAGGGTTAAATTTATTGAAATAGGGTTAAGTTTGGGGAAAATCAAACAAATGAAAAAACAACTAATGAAAACTATGAAAATGACGATTGAAATTAGAATAATTACATGAATCGAGCTTAGAATCCTTGAAATGGAAGATTTCGAGTCGAACTAAGTCGATTGAGGTCGGAAACTAGTTGAGTTGTGAAGGTGGTGCGACGAGGAGGAAGAAAGGGACGGGAGGCAAGTCGTAAAACGCTGGCGACGGAGGAGAGAAGCAGGGTGTGCCGGCGAGGATGACGTCGGAGCTCCGGAGGTGGTGCTCAGGTAGATAAGGAAGGAGGGAAGTGATGTGGAATTGGGTTTGGAGTGGTAGCAGGAGTATAAGGGATGTTGGGGTTTAATCTTGACCATCTGTTTTTTCTAATCCAAGGGTTCTTATGGAGTTCGTAAGTTCGCACCGAACTCTTAGTTCGTACAGGATCCCAATTCTATATATATATATATATATATATATATAGAGGTGGGATCCGGTGAGTCCAGCTAAATATTTGAGTCCGTGAGTCCTAATATGAGCCATCCGATCTAAAAAAATAAAGCGCTGAGATTGAGCCACATAGGTGCCAAACTGGACCAAACAAAACTCTCTCAGCCTCTCACAATTTCATCTTTATTTCTCTCTCTAAAAATCAAACCCAAAATAACCCTAAAAATAACAAAACTCACTGAATCTCACAGATCTAACAAAATCCCACTAAAATCAAATAATTTCAAATGGATTTCAACTGCACTTCAACTTTCATCAGTAATTTGTTCAATAAATTGAATAATTTCACTAGATTTGTCTCCAAAATTCGTACAGGTACAATCGTTTCTCAATTTTCAAATTCCTGCGATTTTAGTATAACTTTTGTGGTATTAAATTTGATATGCATGTTGATTTTGTTCGAAATTTGTATATTATCGCTTTAAATTTCTAAATATCTAAGTTATACATGATTTTAAATGTTAGTTGGTGATTAAATCGACATATTGATATAATTAGTATCGTCGATTAGAGTTGTCGCCGTTTATTAGATGTTTTATTTGTTTAATATTAAAAATTAAGGTTTCATATTGTTTAGTTTTGAAAATTAGGATTTTTGAACTAGTGTTTACTAACTGAGTAACGTAGATCTACATGTAGTTATTAAGCACATTCAATAATTTTTTCTACTGTGATAGTCTTTTTCCAATGATATTGTTTCTTAATCACAAAATTGGAAGAGTGGTATTCTGCTTGACTATGATATTCTTTGTTAATGGGTTGATATTGTGCTATATTATTTGTTAATAGTTGTAATATTGGTGATATTCTTTGTTAATTCGATCACTACAACTAAATAATATTACTAGATTTCTCTCAAATCTCACAGATTTCTCTCTAATCTCACACAACTACATTAATCTTTCACTATTAATGTTTTTCAGATTAGGCTCTTGTACCAGGGAATTACTGAAATTGTTCTCTCGATGGGGATCTCTGGCTGTTGTCAAGAAGTATAACAATATCGAACTTAATGCGATGCCTATGAAATTGAGATTGTTGGCACCAATGTGAGGAATGGATAAGTAATTTCAGCAGTGTTTAATGTTTTTATTTATAGAGTAACTGATTATGGACAAGACAATTATGATGATGATGATGATGATGGACAAGAGGTCAAGACACAATAAAGACGATACAAAAGTAGTTCCAAGTGCTAGAGCTAGAGGTAGGGGTAGGGGTACGGGTACGGGTACGGGTACGGGTATGGGTAGGAGCAGGGGTAGAGGTAGAGATAGAGATAGAGGTAGTTGATGCGAAACTGTGTAATATTGTTAATGACACAACGTGATATTGTTAATCCAATTGTGTGATACTGTTAAGAACATCATGTGATATTGTCTGCTATAACGCGTGATATTGTTTTCAATATCTTGTATGTGATACTTATAAAGATATATACATTGTTTATTTTAATTATAAAACATAATAAAGAAAATGGCAAATCATGATACAACTATGATACTTCCTCCGTTCCATAGAATAGTTTACGTATTCCATTTTAGGCCGTTCCACTTAGTTCTTTACGTTTCTTTTTATGGACATCAATAATTATGTTAAATTATCATACTATCCTAGTAAAAGTAGGTACCCCACTACTTGTTTTCACCCATTCTTAATACAACAAACAAAAACAACTTATAAGAGGGCAATTTGGTAAACTAACATATGTAAAAGTAGATACCCCACTTGTTTTCACCCATTCTTAATATTTGTGCAAAAAACAAACGTAAACTATTCTTTGGAACGAAGGAAGTATTGTTATTGACTTCCTCTAAAACATTTTCTAACAAAATGTATTCTTATCAAAATTATAAAAGAAACATGGTTTCTAACTTCAGGATGTGATATTGTTGTTGATAAAGTGTGATATTCTTTTCAACACTATGTGATATTTTTATATACTGGTTGTGATATTGTTCCATAACATCAAAAAGGGAGAGGCATTTAAAGTATTTGTAAAATTAACAGTGATATTGTTTTGTATAAGGTGTGATATTGTTTATCATAACGTGTGATATTGTTCATAACAACGTGTGATATTATTTCTCAGTATCAAAAAACTAAAATACAATTAGCCAATCCGACTGAGGTTTTTTTATATTGATAAGCAAAAATAATAATAAAAAAAGAATACAAAAATGAGACAACTTAAGATAAATCTAAGAAGACAGAGTGTTTCTTTAAAAGATAAATGACTAAAAAAGATGATTTGGTAATTTAATGTAGTGTTGACTTCTTGAGCATGTAAACGAACACTTAAGAACCCTCTGCAAGCGAAGAGATCTGCAAAAAGGAAAAAAAACATATGAGTAAACCTGTTTATGATACCATTATGAAAAAGTTTGTGATACTATTGAGAACAATATGTGATACTATTAAGAGTAACATGTCATACGAATTCAAATTAGTTATTTACACAATCGTGTATTACATTATATTCCAGTTTATGATACTATTATGAAATAGTTCGTGATACTATTATAAATAAATGTGATACTATTAAGGATATCGTGCGTTACTAATTTAGAAAAATTAAGTCAACAATAAAAAGTGTTAAGAAAACCTGAGTAACACACAAAAGAAAAAGAGCAAAAACATGCTAAATATGTTATGTTGCTAACAATAAAGTGTGATGCTATTTTACAATAATTAGGTTAACAACAATAGATATTGTTAAGCTTTACAAAGCAAAGAAAAACAAATATAGAAGCTAGAATACATTACAACAAATGATTAAAAATAGAGAAATAAGTAAAACAAAAATAACAATAATAGGATGATGAAAAAGAAAAAGAAAAATAAAGAGACAAGATGATTTGAAGACAAAACTTCAAAAGATATCATCAATCATAATACGAAATAACACCGATTAACGAAATCAATTGAAAAAAACAATAAAAACGATATAAACACAAAAAATTAAAATTGTGATGAGAAATAATACATGACATTACAAATAATGATTATTAAGAAATTCGGTCATAATATGAAATTGAAGAAGAATTGATTAAAGAAGAAAGTGATTAAAGAAGAATGAGGTACAATAGGATTAATTACGCAGAGAACTTTGAAGAAGAAAGAGAATTAGGTCAAAATTTTAGAGAGAGAAACTGAATGTATTAGAATGACCAAATGTCTATCAAATAAGTGTTATAGAGTAAGACACGAAATGACAAAAATACCCTTACATGTAATCTCAGCCATTAGATCTCCTTTGATCTAATGATTGACATTAGGACTTATGAACTCAAATATTTAGGGTGGACTCATGTGATCCTAATTCTATATATATATATATATATATATGGTGATGGTAAGATGGGAGCGGATACATCAAGTACTATCACTAGATGCATCTACTTGGGTGGTGGGTGTGGTGGTGGGGATGACATTGACGCTGGTTGTGGATGAGATGAGGGTGGGTACATCCCGTACTATTACTAGATACATAGAGGAATACTACTAGATACATCTACAGTATATGTATCTAGTAGTATTCCTAGATGTATCTAGCAGTACTAATAAGTGTATCTAGCTAGTTCGTACGGTTCGCACCGTACTTCAGTTCGCACCAGATCCCGCCCCTATATATATTTATCACCAGCTGGCAAACGGGTCAATCGGATCGGGTTTGGGTCAGATTCCGATCAGGTTTGTAACTTTATCGGGTTAGTTTGGGTCGGGGAGGGTCCTTTCGGGTATCGGGTCTGTTTCGGGAATGTTGGACGGGTCGTCGATCATTTCCGGGTCAAGCAAGTGAGGTTATATATCGAGTCGGGCCGTTTTTGGATCAGGTGATTCTCGAACGGGTCATTTTCGGGTCGGATCAGTTTCAGGTATTTGTTATAATCACTAACCTGAAACTAATCTGACCCGAAAATAAAGATTTCTATCGAATTAAATTAAATGAACGAAAGAGAAAAAATAAGCATTCCCGAAATAACCCGAAAATAAAGATTTCTATCGAATTAAATTAGGTCGGGTTATTTCGGGAATGATCATTTTTTCTCTTTCGTTCATTTAATTTAATTCGATAGAAATCTTTATTTATTATCCGAGTGATTATTAAGTATCATTTTCGGGTCGGATCACTTTTAGATCAAACTAATGTAATACAAAGTATATTAGTATGCGTGACTTCAAAATAACTATTAAGCTAGATTGGGTAACTTCGAGTCATTTAAATCGGGTAATTTTCTGTTCGGGTGGTTACGGATCGGGCCAACCACTACTTTTGGGTCGATCGCTTTTGGGTCAGGTGGTTACGGGTCATCAGGTGGTTTCGGATCTGGTGATTTCGGGTTGGGTTATTTTAATTTGGGTCGAATGAGTTACCGTTCTAAACAAACACGCGGGTCGAGTTCGGGTCGAGCCAGGTTATTTCGGGTTTCGGGTCATATCCAGATTCTACAATTCGGGTTATTTGGGTCGAGTTGGTTTTGTCAGGTCTACGTACGTAGCTTGCTCTAATATATATCTGTGCGTGTTCAGAGCTAGCTGGCGCAAGTCGATCAGGGCCAACCCGAACCCGAGCAAAACCGACTCGACCTGACCCGATGATGGCCTGTAACTGATTATCGATATATATATATACACGACCCAAGCTGCATTATATAAGTGACCTGATCGATATACAATATGATCGATGATATGATGCATGCATGAACCTAAAACGACCTGACCCGATCGATGTCGTCCTCCTGTAACCCGATATATATACGATCGATCCGATTTAATATCAGTGACCCGATAATTATACAACTTAATTTCGATCAAAATGAAAGTGATTTCTTGTTTAGAGGCTGAGCCGATTGATATTGTTGTTTGGTTGTTTTAATTTGGCGCCGTTTATGTGTGTGTGGCGCCGTATGATGTGTCTAATGAAATTATTATTTAATATATATATATATATATAGATATATATATATATATATATATAATATTAATGGTTGCGTTTTAATTCTATCTAGTATGTAACTTGATGACCCGATACTTACCAGATTAAATTCGGTGTAATGTATTGTGTTTTTTTATCAATAAAGCAAGGTCCTTTTTATTTTATGTAATATAAAATTATTATCGCTATTGATCAAACATCAAAAGATTGAACATCAACGGAATTAATCATATTGATAAGTGAATATTTGTATGGTTTTAACCCCCAATTTAGCTCGGTTTTGTATGTCATTTGTGCTTTGTTAAGCCACTTTATGAGCTAATATCGTCTTCTAGGCGAATTCCTATGTTCTAACCTGTTTTGTAGGGAAAGTGACGTTCCTACGCCCTTTTTCTATATTTCCGAGCATTTGCCTAGAATCCGACGATTTGAAGATGCAAGCTTGACCAAGTGAAAGGCATTTCAAGAAGGTTCACTAATTCAAAAGAGAGAAGAAGCAAGGACAGTTTCGT
>JAIUZE010008653.1:0-15675 GCA_022085475.1 Heliosperma pusillum | reverse complement strand
TAAAGTAGGCTACAGGTTTCTTCTCTTGGATGAGGACAGCTCCAATTCCCACTCCACTTGCATCACATTCAACCTCAACTAGGCAATCAAAGTTTGGCAATCTTAGGATAGGTGCACTGCACAAGAGCTTCTTCATGTGTTTGAAAGCCTGTAAAGCATTCTCAGTCCAAGTGAACTCTCCCTTCTTCATGCACTCAGTGAGAGGTGTTGCAATGGTGCTGAAGTCCTTAATGAATCTTCTGTAGAAGGATGCTAAGCCATGGAATCCCCTTACTTCTGTAATACTCCTAGGGATAGGCCAAGACTGGACTGCAATGATCTTGTCTTGATCAACTGAAATGCCTCTACCAGATACCACATATACTAGAAACTTGACTTCCTCAGTCATGAAGGTGCACTTCTCAAGCTTCCCAAAGAGCTTGCTCTCCTTAAGTATTTCAAACACAGCCTCAAGATGCCTCAAATGATCATCCTTGCTCTTGATGTAGATGAGGATATCATCAAAGTATACCACCACAAATCTCCCTAGGCAAGGCCTAAGCACTTCTGTCATCAATCTCATGAAGGTACTTGGGGCATTTGACAGGCAAAAGGGCATGACAAGCCACTCATAAAGGCCATGCTTTGTTTTGAAGGCTGTCTTCCACTCATCTCCTTCTCTGATCCTCAATTGATGGTAACCTTGCCTCAAGTCAATCTTAGAAACGAACCTTGAGCCACTTAGTTCATCCAACATGTCATCAAGCCTAGGTATAGGGAACCTATACTTGACTGTGATGTTGTTGATAGCCCTGCTATCTATGCACATCCTCCAAGTCCCATCCTTCTTAGGAACAAACAATGCAGGCACAGCACAAGGGCTTAATGACTCCCTTACAAACCCTTTACTCATCAACTCTCCAACTTGCTTTTGTAGCTCTTGTGTAGCCTTAGGATCACATCTGTAGGCTGGTCTATTAGGTAGTACAGACCCTGGCACAAGGTCTATTTGGTGTTCAATCCCTCTCAAAGCGGGTAAGCCATCAGGAAGTTCCTCTGGAAACACTTCCTTGAACTGATCAATGAGGGGCTTAACATCTGCAGGGATCACCTTAGACTCCTCTTCCTGAACTTCTTGTGATAGCAGCATTACTATAGGTTGCTCCTCACTACACTCCTTGACCATTGCTGACTCAGATAGAAATACAACTCCACTCAAATCCTCAGCCATACTTGGACTCCCATAGCTCTTCTGGTGTGGTGGCAAGGGGGCTAATGTCACCTTCCTGCTCCCATGCTTGAAAGAATATGTATTGCTTCTTCCCTGGTGTATGGAGCTTTTATCAAACTCCCATGGCCTTCCTAATAGCAAGTGACATGCATCCATTGGAACCACATCACACAATACTTCATCCTTGTAAACACTGCCAATGGAGAAAGGGACCATGCATTGCTTATCCACCTTAACCTCTGCTCCCTTACTCAGCCATCTCAACTTATAGGGGTGAGGGTGATCTTGAGTGCTAAACTTCAGCTTATCAACCATAGTAACAGAAGCCACATTGGTACAACTACCTCCATCTATAATAAGGTTACAAACCCTCCCTTGTATGGTACATCTGCTCCTGAAAATGAGGGACCTTTGATCCTCCTCCAAAGGTATATGTTGTGAATGCATTACTCTCCATAGGACTAAGCTGTGGCCTGTGTCAGGGAGTGCCACTATTGCCTCCTGACTAGACTCTTCTTCCTCACTCACCACTTCTTCACCCTCAGGCTCATCCCTCTCATACTCAACTAGACCCTCTTTCTCCCAAGCCTCAACTTCCATTATGGTTAAGGTCTTCTTAGAAGGGCAATCCTTCCTGAAATGTCCATAGCCTGGACATTGGAAGCACCTAATTCTGTTCTCAGTCAATGAAGTGCTTGGCTTTTGACCCATGATGCCCTTACCCTTGTCTAAGGTAGGTGGGGGTGCTGTCTTAGGGGTATCCATTGATCTAACCCCACTATAAGGTCTGGTTTGAAAAGGCCTAACAGGTTTTGGTGTAGCAGGCTTAGTCTTCCCTATCTTCTCAATTCTCAGAGATAGGTTGACAACATCATCAAATGACCACAGAGGTTGCATCCTAACCTTGTTAGCAATGTTCTTATATAGGCCCTCTAAGTACCTAGCAATCCTTTGCTCAGGTTTCTCATTTATATCACATTGTAAGGTGAGTTGTTCAAACTCCCTCAGATAAGATTCAACAGGTTTGTCTCCTTGTTTCAACTTCGATAACTTGATAAACAGATCCTGGGTGTAATCCTTAGCAACAAATTTGTCTAACAGTTTCTTTTTCAGTTTAGTCCAAGACTTGATGGGTTCCGTACCCTCCCTAGCCCTTAACCCTTTCATAGTCTCATACCAAAGGGAAGCATACCCTTTCAGTTTAAGGATGGCTACTTTAAAAGACTTGGAATCATTGTATCCCTTGTACTCAAAGATCCTTTCTACTTCTCTAAGCCATTCTAATAAGTCATCAGGATTAAGACTACCAGAAAACTCAGGGATATCTACATTAAGATGTTTGTCTGTGTTCCTGTGGATGGAAGCTCTGCTTCTTGTTGAGTCATCTGAGTCTGGATACTCTTCATCATCAGGTGGCCTTCCTCTGCCTCCTCCTTGGCCTCTTCCACGACCTCTACCTCTTCCTCCAGCAAGCAAATGGTTGCCTATAACCTGGTCCAAAGTTCTGGTTAGGGTGGTTACAATCCCAGCCAGATCCTCCATCCTTGCTTCTACTCCTGCTAGTCTTTCTTCACTCATTGGGCTATTTTTGTGTTTTTAAATGTAGTTGGGGAAAATGAACTCACTAAGACTCTCAACCTAAGCTCTGATAACCAATTTGGAGTGTAAACTACTAAGGTTCACAAGTTTTAAGTGACTTGATTAGCTTGACTCAAACTGAATACAATATCAAGTAACAAGGGGTGTTGTTTTAGTGATTGTGAGTTATTTTAGCTGAAAGATACAAGGGATATGACTTGGAGACAATCCTATACAGCAAGGCACAAGAGAAAAGGACTCAAAGACTAGTTTAGAGACAGTTTTCAAGTGTTACAGCAAAGCACAAACACCCTAGACTAGACTCAACAGCAAGTAAGGTAATCACAGCAATGCACAGATATAACTTGACTCACAATACAAGGCACTGATCAAACACCTTGAAGATGTATCAGGCTTGCTTCAAACTACAGCTCTTAGCACAAGTTTGATAGTTTTGAGGGATTTCTCAAAGTTCATTCATTCATCAAAGTCTGCTCAAACAAACATACAAGACCTCTTTATATAGAGGGGCTGATAACTTGTGAGCCAGTGGATGCACAGATCATCCAAGGGCCAACTTAGGATTCAAACTACTACTACTGACACTAATTAAGAGCCTCATAATAGGACGAGCTCAACAACTATAAAGAACAGACACAAGACACAAAAAACAGACTGAACAAAAAGCAAATAAAGCAGTTTTGGAGTTTTCCTGAAATGGAAATTGTTGTTCTTGTTGCCTTGTTGCTTTGCCTGGATGTGTTGCTGCTCCTTGGGACTCCCTACTCTATTTAGAACATAGATAAGACCTGCCTTGGACGAGGACAAGTTGACTTAAACAAAGGAAACCACAAACTGCCTTGTACTTTCTCTGTTTTTAATGGGTTTGCTGGACTCTAACTTGGGGTGTCTGTTTCATGGGGTTTTACTAGACTTCAAAAGGATTTGTCCTGGACAAACTTGTAGCTTAGTGGGTTGGCTTGATGGTAGGCCATGGTGGGGGTGGTTGGGATGCTCTGGTGTACCTCCTAGATGCAGGGTTTGTTAACTGGTCTGTCTGGGCCTGAATGGTTCTGTTTCTGTTTTGTGTGGGAAATGTGGGTTGTGTTGGGGGTGGGCATGGGCTATTGAACCCTGGACTGTCTTCTTCATTGGGGTAGCTTGGCTTGGCTTGCTCCTGACTTGTCATAGCTTGTTGTTTAGACCTTGTAACTCGAGCTTCCATCTGAGGGGTCAAGCTTGTCTTGTATGTGGTTTGATCATCAAGACCCCTTGGGTGAGCTCCTGCTGCACTATGGTGTATGGGTGCTCTTTTGAGAAGATTTGATCTTATCTGTCAAAGTGAATTTGGAAGAACGAAAAAGTTCAAGAAGTGAAGTTGTGTTCAGAAAAAGAAAAAAGAAAAAAAAAACAAAAAGAAGAAAAATAGAAAAATCAAAGAAAAAGAAAGAAAAAGAAATAAAAGAAAAATTTGTGAGTATCTCCTAAAAATGTCAAATGATTAGAAGGAGTTTACCCTTGTGTTTCGTGTGTAATAAGCCAATCTGTTCACTCTGGCTTCATCGTTCGTTTTGTGGGAATCAACCGAAAGTTTGGATTGAGTATTCATTTATCATTGGTCAGTTGCTAGCTCACTCTAATCTTCACATGACCATAACTGTTAGTCCTCCTTTCACCCATTTCCCAAAACCTTCTTCTCATTTTTCGGCTTCTTTTCTATGTGCATTATGATCTTTGACTTGTGTTTTGAATTGTTTACCATATTAGACTGCGGACACATTTTCATGAGTCGTAGATAGGTGAGTGTCTCAAAACATTTACACATTAAGAAATCACCTTTTACATACAATGAGTGTTCGAGTGTACCGCGAGAGTCCATTTGTCAAAAGATCATGCAAGAGCCGAAATTCTGTAGTGAAATTCTTTGTGCTACGCCGTTATGTAAATCTCAGCCATGTTTATGTATCATTCTTGCCCACGTTGCTTTTGGGTTATGATTCATTATGTTTCCAAAGCTTTATGTTGAGATTTGTTTCCTGATGGTGTAGTAGCCAATGCTTGCAACCTTGTCCTGGTATTGTTTGTTATGTTTGCTTGAGGACAAGCAAAGGTTTAGCTTGGGGAGTTTGATAAGTGAATATTTGTATGATTTTAACCCCCACTTTAGCTCGGTTTTGTATGTCATTTGTGCTTTGTTAAGCCATTTTATGAGCTAATATCGTCTTCTAGGCGAATTCCTGTGTTCTAACTTGTTTTGTAGGGAAAGTGACGTTTCTACGCCCTTCTTCTATATTTCCGAGCATTTGCCTAGAACCCGACGATTTGAAGATGCAAGCTTGACCATGTGTAAGGCATTTCAAGAAGGTTCACTAACTTAAGAGAGAGAAGAAGCAAAGACGGTTTCGTAGTTGTCAAAAGACCAATCAATTAGACGGAAGAATTCATCGCTTTACATCATATCCAAGCAACAAACCCGATTGTAGAGTCAAGGGGGATGTTGTAAGTCAAGTCAAAGCGAAGGAAGTTGAAGCGTTAGTCAAGAGCTTCCAGAAGACGACTTACTCGATCGGGTAAGTGTGTACCCGATCGGGGATGTGTGCTGCTCAATGCATTGCGGCTCCTTCTTCCTAAATTTGCCCTATGTATTTAATGCCCGACCTCTTCTCCACGAAACCCTAATACTATAAATAGATGTGCCAAGCTCCTCATATGAAGATCCATCATACACACTATCTTACACAATCTAACCTATATTTCATACAATCTTCTTATTAGTTTTCTTTTTAGTTTTAGTCTTTCTAGTTTAGTTTATCTTCTTCTTTTGTCTTTTGTTTCTAGTTTATTTCTGTCCATTTCATATCAAAACATTAGCATAGTTCAATAAGAATTTTAATCTTTGTATCTACTAGTTGGGTTCAAGAGTTGTAATTCAAAGTACGGTATTTCTATGCGAGGGATTTCCATTATTGTTATCGCTTTCATCGTTGATCGTCACCTAGGTATTCCTAATTTATCCTTTGCTTATTGTTCTTTATTGTTTTCCATTTGATTGTTATTTTCTATTCGTATCATTTAGATTCGTTTTTATGTTGTTATAATCGCAGTTTCATTTCTTAGATTGTCATATAGCGTCGTTATTATCGCCACATAGAGAGTCTAAGTTATTGTCAAAATCGACTAAATATGCTTACCTTAACTTTCATTGTTAATATCATCTTAGTTATAAACATAATCATGAGTGAGTAGTCACCTTTCTAGGGTGTAGGGTAGCCATGTTAGATTGATTAAAATATGATAATTGGATAAAGGAAATTATGCTTTTAAAACATTGTGTCTATGCATGTTTGGACTTTAACGATAGTTGACGATTCTTGATCACAATCATTGACTAGTATGGAATTCTTTTCCAAGGTAGATATACAAGAATTGAATAGACAAAGCCTGACATAGTGGATTAAGACCTAGTAAATCGCACTAAAAGCCTGCTAGACCATCTGATCTATGATTGTAATGAACACACCATTCTTACGAACGCTCAATGAATTATTTGCATATCCTAATTCCAATTTCATTAATATGTCAATCTACATGTGTGAACCTATTTCCCTAGATGTTTCTCATTATTCTTAATTTATCATTTGTTTTATTGTTTCCATTCTAGTTTGTTTTTATTTTGTTCTTATTTATGCCTTTCGTTAGTTTAGACATCACAAATTCCAATACCCAGAAAATCATTAGATAAAACTCAATTGTGACACGATTCACAATCCATAGGAAACACCATCTCCCTGAGGATCGACCCCTACTTCCCTAATTACATTAAATTGTTATTAGCCTAGTCTGGGTAATTTATCTTTGTATCGGGCTTGCGACAGGCACGATCAGGGGGGTGAATTGAGTATTAAAAACTAACCCCACTTTTTCGATTTATTTGATCTTATGAATTAAAATCAACTAATTAATTAATCAAAGTAAGCGCAAGTAACGAACTAACGAAAAGTAAAGAGAGTACAGAGAGGCACACGGATTTTTGAAGTGGTTCAGTTTCACACGTTGAAACCTACGTCCACTATTCTCGATTAATAATTCTTAGTACCTTTCTACGGATTACAAAAATTATCAACCCACTCGTATAATCAACACTATGATTATAACTCAAGATGAGTATCGCTAAATACTCTATACTATCTTACGCTAATAAGAAAGTACAATATAACTCACACAGATTCTCGTTAAAGAATTGTTAGCTTATAATGATGTACTATTATCCAATAACGTATTTCACTCAAGCGATTGATAATAATTGATGCACGATTCTTTTAAAAAACAAACTCTAAAAATAATAAATATTTTGCTCAAAGGTTTGCTTTAAAAAGATTTTGGAAAATCAACACAAGTAATATGTATGCCGTGTGATGTGTGTGTATTTCGTGTGATTTACAATTAAGATATGAAGGAGTATTTTTAGTAATATAATCATAGTAGATCTACAACCCTAGCTTAATATTTAAGAAAGATATTTATCTTTAATATCATAAAATAATATTTGCTTATCTTTTATAAAAATATCTTTATCTCAAAATATTATTTGTTTTATCTTATAGAAATATATTTATCTTTAATATCTCAAAATATTGTTGTAAAGATATAGTAGAATCTTAGATTAGGTAAACAAGGGAAACAATCTAGATAGGCCGAAATACCCTAGCTCACGAAACCCTAGGAGGCACGCAACCCTAGGAGGCTCAATCTTAGGTTTTCACGAAACCCTAGGTGGCTCAAACCCTAGGTGGGCTTATTAGGTTAACAACAAATTGAGATAGAATATATTAGAAACCCTAGGTAGCATGACAACCCATAAGTTGTATTACTAACCAATAGAATCTCATAAATATATTCTCTAATAAAACTTTTGATAAATATAAAAATACTCTTTCACTTTTGAAAACATTTAAATTTTTTTATTTCCAAAATCATGCATCAACATTTATCATCCAAAGTTATAGGCTAAAGCTATAACTTTGAACATAAAATCTCTCGAATGGAATAGTTACCGAAAGACGACCTATACTATCTAATCTTCACAAAGATCTTCAGTATACGGATCATCTCTTCATCTTGATCACAAAGACCGTCCATCTCGAGTCTTGTGTTATTTGAGGTAGATCTTGCTTGAAGCGATTTTCTTTAAAGTTATGACTGGTAGCTATAACTTCCATGTAAACTTACAAAGTTATTCCTGAAATTGTTATAACTTTGTCTCACAGACTTTATCAAAGTTATGCCTGAAGTTCTCGTAACTTTGATCATCCTTCTCATAATTGTTGCTAGCTATAATAAGACTAAAACACACAATTACACGCATATGATATATCGAGTAAGGCACATTATCACGTAAACACATGTCATTATCAAAACTATAAAATTGGTCCAACAAATTCCCCCTTTTTGATGATGACAAGTCTCTTATGGTTTCCTCTTAAATTGTAACTAAGTATGGTTCCCCCTCAACAAAGCACTCCAAAGTTATAGCAACTTTGATCGCAAGAACATAACAACTTAGCCAAAGTTATAACTTGAAAGACTTTAAGAGATAACGAGTCTTGACAAGGAGCAAGCTTAAGCAAAGACTCAAATCATATCATTTCTTCCCCCTCTTGGCAATCATTGAAAAGACAAGAACAAGGATATAAAATGACTAGAATAACATACGTCAAGGCAAGAAATAGATATGCAAAATACGCAATATTAAACGATATATAACAAGCAAAATCAAATGTCAAATGTTAATTAAAAACTACAAACCACAAGAATATTGTTAATTGCCAAGTGGGCCGAATAGGAAGGAGTTTAACAAGCCAAAATGGGCCGAATGGTTAAGTAGTTTAAGAAGTAAACAAGCTAAGGTAAGAAGATCAAGGCTTTTTGGGTTGTCGGATGATGTTAGGGTTAATGGAGTCGGGGCGGGTGCGGTACTCGAGAGTAGAGAGACGATCGAGGCACGTCGATACATGAGTAGCTTGTGCGGTGAGGCAAACATCGAAGTTTCGAACTTTCAAGGAGAGAGCCTCCGTCACATCAAATATAGTATGCATCCCCTCACGCATCTCCGAACCGCTCTTCACCAATGCACCTCCTTGGCTCACCAAGAATTGCATTCTATCCCTTTGCCTATACATATCTTGTCGAATATCGACAACATTCCTCTCTAATTTTGCTAGGCAATCATCAACACCCGTCATCCAAGACCTCAACTCACTACTCACACCCGACCCACCATGGCACGGGTGGAGCTAGTGGACCCCAAAGCCACGGTTTTGACAATTTTGTCAACCACCGCATCAATCTTCCTATCTTGCGCATCAAGGCGCTCCATTACTCTTCCCATGAACACATCCAACTTAGATTCGATCCCCGAAAAGTCATCCACAACCGGCTTCAACCCGACCGAACCCCCCTTTGTCATAAACAACAACTCCAAACCACAAGCTTCCAATTTCATGAACTTTAAAAACGTGTCACACATTTCATCCTTTACGGTAACACCATAACTATCCACATCGACAACCCCTTTCGACTCAAGTAGCCGTGACACCCACATTCCGTAAGGTAAGTCAAGGGTCGAATAAACTTTGTCCTCGGTTACCGAAAAAGCAGTTTGTGAAATACGAGAAAATACAAGAAACGGAAGATTAACCCGATTACCCTCCAACCAATTTTTCACAACCAACATCTCATAACAAGCAATTTTATCCCGTCCTCCCCGACGCGGAATAACCGTGTTCCATAAAAAATTCAGCATAAATTTCAACTTTGGGGACACATTCCCCGCCAAGACACAACTAGATAAAGTAGCCCCAACATCAAAATACCTTTTGACCTCCAACTTAGCCGAGTCCGACAGTTCATCCCATGATGTACTCGGGTTAATTTGGATTCCATCATCAGGAACCAAAAACAAAGTACAAAAATCAGTCATGGAAACCGAAACTGATCGGCCATTAACAACGGCATTCAACACTCCAGAAGACAACGAAACAGAAGCGAAAAACTGAGTTACCTCAATCGGATACACTGGACCCGAAAAACGTGACACGGTTTCCCATTCTTGAAAACTGAGAAAGTCGTTAAAAAATCCTAAAGCCTCATATTTTTCACACCACGCTTTTGGATAGTTACGACGACCTCCATGTATTCCGTACTTAGAAACTCGATTGACCAACTTTCGTTCATCTTTCGTTAAACGAAGCTTGTCAAGCTCGGAATCCGTCTCTTGAGGCGAAAAGTCTCGGAACAGAGTCTGTGGGTTTACCTCGGGAACCGTTCCAATGGGCTCCGTCACTGCTTCTTCTTGAACTCTAGCTTTTCCCTTATTTAACCTTCTTCTTTTAGTACTCTCAAGGACCGAACCCGACTCGGTCTGGTTCATGGTAGGTGTTTTTTGTTTTGGATTTGGAGAAGGATTAGTGGGAATGCTAGGTACATTATCACGTAAGGCACATTATCACGTAAACACATGTCATTATCAAAACTATAAAATTGGTCCAACATACAGTCATGTTATCATCAGGGGGAGTAGCACGCGTTGTACTCTTTTTCCTTATCTATGGTTTTGTCCCACTAGGTTTTCCATGGAAAGGTTTTAACGAGGCAGCTTGTTATGCGTATTTGGAGATTATTGTACTCTTTCCCTTTCTAGTGTTTTTCCCATAGGGTTTTTCTAGTAAGGTTTTTAACGAGGCATGTTCTTCAGTAATGGACATCCAAGGGGGAGTGTTATGAAATATTATTATATGGATGTTCATATCTTATAGGATACTAGAATATATTATCTTATGGGAACTCTACTCATATTGTATGTATATATATACCCCTTATAATGGAATAATAACACAGATCTGTCTCTCTCACTTTCTCTCTACCTTCTCTCTATAATTATCTCTCCTTCATTTTACAATACAATTATATTTATTGAATCTTATTTAATCATATTACAATAAGATATATTTCTCACTTGTAAACTTGTTATGTTCAAGGCATTAATTAATCTGTATCGTTATACAGTTAATTAATTTTCATGAATAAGGAATCGTCCTTTCGGTGTGACCTCAAGGGATCAACTGATCACCACCGTCATAATACGACAATAATGTCAAACTCTACTAAGTCAATCATTACCAATTAATGTGGATCAGTTGACTATAATATTAATCATCCCTTTGTATTTTTATTAGTGAGATTTAATTAAGTGATCACACTATTATTGAGGACACTTACTCCAACAGTTATTGTACTGGATTATTGTGCAATTGAAAATAATTTTCTAAAGTAGAATTATTCATTTATTCAAATTTAAATTAGGGAAGAAGGTAATAAATTATAAGTTTGTATTATGTTAAATGTTTTGTAGTTTTCATGGTGAAGTATGCTAATGGTTTGGACTAGAGATTTTCATCCGTTGATATTTTTTTGTCACTATATGGCTGATAATAATAAAGATTATTATCGATTACTATTAATCAGCCTATTAATAAGCTAATTAGATCAATCATATATTAGCAAAATAAAATAGATTATTTGTAGCATTAGAAAATGTAAAACGAATTGCGGTTGTTAGGAGTACTTTTCACCAAAAATTGTTTATTTTTGTTTTTCCTACTTTTAAGGAGAGCTTGCTTGATAAAACTTGTGGGTGCTTACTTTTATAAATTAGGATTAATTTTAGAACATATTTTAGAAGATACCTTTTATTTGTATGAAAAATACTTTCAATCATTAAGTGTTTTGGTACTGCATCACATTAACTTTATTCTCATATTCATAAACTGTGAAAAGTCCATACTTGTTCGGCAATCAAGTTATTCAAATTTTATATATTAGCCCTAAGTCTTATTAATCGTATTTTTTTTGTTTTACGCATAGTTTATTCAAATGATGTGCAACAAATGATTTTACTTCATATATTCGTTTCTTAAATTTAATTCGGATTTACGATTGTCGAGCATAAGTGTCATATTTCAACTAAATACATTTTTCAGACATTTACGTTTACCCATTCACAACAACAATCTAAAAAATGTAGCAAGACCTATCTCTATGTCTAGTACTGTAGCGTTGTTACTTATCCTACAAAAAAATCATAATAGTTCATATTGACACCATCTTCGGAAATATATGTCACGTGAATGTAATTAGTAATAACTCATAAAAAAAATCAATTTGCGCCAAAAATAAAGACTTATCCTATTTGAAATATTTTTGTAATACACGTCATTTTAGTTAAAAATCTATAGCGATACACGTTTCTCCCATATGGCAAAACAACAAATATTTGTAATGTAATGTAATCAATGATAACTCATACCAATTCATGACATCGAAAGCGAAAACATATCCCATCTGAACTACTATTGTAGTACATGCCACTTTAGTGAAAAGCTGCAGAAATACACTGGTCTTTCAAATGGCAAAACAACTAGCTTGCGATGGATATGTCCGTCACAAATGAAAATTTGTGAAACAATTAATATAACACCTCATGTTTCATGCACACAAATATGCTAATTGGTATTACTTTTTATCTTATCTTCTTATATTTTATCTTATTCACTCATTTCTTCCCATTTTCTTTTTGCACAATAATTAAGTAAATTAATTTCGACCACACAAATTACCTTACCCATACATACAAATGAATTTGGACCACACAAAACACACAACCCCACATCTAAAAAGGGAAAGAGGAAAGAAAATTCGACTTACCCAACAAGGAAAGAGGGAATAAATGAGCGACTAGAAGGGAGTATTAGTTATACCATAATTTAGTTACACCTACAGCAAGCGGGTCATAAGTTTGATTGAGAACTGGCGTGGGTTCAGGATTCTTGTAATCACTACCATAACATGACTACACAATACAACAGGAGCAGGGCCGAAACAAAAGGCACATATCCTAATGTGGAATGCCTCCTATTACCATATATGAATTCAAAGGAATAATGCTAGGATAAATTTTGTCATTTTGAGGCCTAGTTAAGTAGCTAGAGTAGGCGGTGGGCCGGGCCGGGCCGGGCCGCGCCCCGGCCCATCGTGCCAGCCCCAAATTTTGGCCAGGTCCGTCGATCCACTGGGCCGTGCCGTGCCGGCCCGATCACCTCTACCTGATGCCGCAGCCCGACCATTGGCCCGGGAAAATCGGGCCCGTGCCGTGCCTGGCCCGTGGGCTCGGTCGTGCCTAACCCGGGCCGGCCCAATGTAATTTTTTTTTTTTTAAAAAAAATTATTTTTTTAATAAATACATTATGAATAATGAATAAGAAATATTAATAATGATTTAAAAATATATAATTTATTAGTTACTTAATTAATAATGTATAATCAACTAAATATTAATGTAATTAATTATAAATATTAACGTAATTAATTATAAATTCGAATGAGATCCCGTGCTTGGGCCGTGCAGCCGTGTTAGGCCCGCCGTGCCTATCTCGGGCCGTGCCACCCCGTGCACGTGTCGGGCCGTGCCTTGGCACGGGGATTTCTCTATTAGTCGCGCCGTGGCCCGCCTCCCTACCCGTCGTACCAGACCCGTGCCGGCCCGAACTTTCGCTCGTGCCGTGTTGGGCCGGATTTGTGCCGGACCCGTGCCGCCCGTCGTTCATTTGGCCCGACTGCCAACTCTAAAAGTAGCTGATAAAATCAAGGAAGAGGTTAGAAGAAGAATCTAATCAATAAGAGTTACGCAAGTTAATCATAGTGAGAGTAGTTGGCATAAACTGTAACACCCGCAAATGTACCGTATTTTTATAGTAAAAATATTTTACGGATACTTTTTAGCGAAATTTAGTTTTAGTTTAGAATTAAATTTTTTCGTGTCGAATTTAGAATTTCCGAGTCTGTATTTGGATTTTACGCGAGATTTCAAGTGAAACCCGTCTTAAGCCGTCTTTGACTTTTCTTGACTTTTTCCACTCACTTTTACATATACTCACCCTAAACCTAATACTACCTCACACAACTCAACTCCTTCTTCCTTCCTAAGAAAACCCCAAATTATAACTTCCATAATCTTTCCAAGCTTAGAATCGTCATAACTCGCTCAATTCTCGCTCAAATTCACGTAAGTTCGTCTTATTCTTCCCCTCTTAGCTTCCTCTATCCGTATTGGTAATAAAATTACCGTCTTTCGCGCTTTTCAATTTATCCGTCTTTCTCAAAGGTGAATTATATTCATCTTTTGTCGTCTTTGTTTAGGTGGAGACTTTCTAGACCCCGACAAAGATTACTATCTAGTGGAGGAAGGCTTAGAAATCGTTTAAAGACGCATAAAGGTAACGGTTAAGGGTTACTCGATATCATTTACGTGTTTTAATGTGTTTTCTAT
Organism: Heliosperma pusillum; assembly: GCA_022085475.1. NCBI lineage: Eukaryota > Viridiplantae > Streptophyta > Magnoliopsida > Caryophyllales > Caryophyllaceae > Heliosperma > Heliosperma pusillum. The sequence goes on along the minus strand of JAIUZE010008653.1, from coordinate 1,504 downwards.
GTTAGTAATCGTATTTGGAATATGATTAGTATTCACAGAAATTGTGTTGATGATGATACTTGTTGTTTGTTGAGAATTGATATGAGAATTGATGATTTATGATAATAGTTGATGATGGTTGAGTTTAGAACAAAATGGAGTTGTCTTGACCCAAGTCACGGTCGTGAAACTCATGTCACGAGCGTGAAATAGTGGCTGACCAAATACCCTTGCGTAACAGACAGTTTCACGGGCGTGAAATACAAGTCACGGTCGTGACTTGTGCAGTTTCACTGCACTGACCCCTTTTCGTAAAATGATCATATCTCCTTCGTTACTTGCTTGTTTTGGGCTTGTGACCTACCGTTGGAACCGTAAGAGGATAAGCTATCCCCTCCTTTTGGAATTTCGGCATTTACATTTCTATAATTCTAGTTATGACCGTTTGAAGTGGACCCTTGTTTTAGTTAGTTTCCAAACTTGTTGTTTTGAGATAAGATCCATGTTTCCTATTTATTATGTTTCTTAAACTTGGTCTAATGCTTATGTATCATGTATTGATTCATGTTTATCATAGTTACATTTATATAATGCCCTAATATCATGCTTGCTGACGGTTTTTCATATGTCCCACTTTGAGTTGGTTTTTACAAAGGTTACGGTTTGAGCACTATTTTGTTATGTGCTTTGTACTCTCATTCCCTTGGCTACCTCCACGTTCGTAAGGCTGGAATGTCGGAACGGGGAGGTATCCTACTGCTTCATTGCATGTGTTAGTGGGCATACGACGACGTTGTTGGGAGGCCGCAACGCATTGCGTTGATACGACCCGGCCGTCAACTGTGTGTGTACTTGCGAGTGGTTGTTATTTGCATGTAGCGTACCGCTTATTATGAGGCTTGTGCTCTTTTCCGCCTCTTTTTGGTGAGTGTATCTACGTCAATTTGGGGGTACTCGCGTCTATGATGACCGTTCCTTGGTGCGAACGTTTGATCGCATGTCGAATCCGGACACGTATTCCGAAGTCAGGCCATTTAGACTAACCTGGGACCGTATTATTATCGTCGTTCCTACCAGGAGGAAATTAGTCTACATATACGAAATGGATTGAATCGTGTATGCGTTCAGGAAATGTTTTTCTCCCGTGGATGCCTGTTAATCATACTTGCCATGTACACGGTGCTAGTGCGTTTCATTTACCGTGAGAGAGGTCGTCAATGTATTGTTATGTGTGGATGGGTGATTACATGATTGATTATTCATGATCATACCATGACTTGGCATGGTTTGTTTGGCGAGTCTCAATCTTATCAAACTTATCCCGCTAACGGTGAGATGCAAGCCCTAGTGTGCGTATTCGGTTGCCTAAGAGTGTCTTCCCCGAGTCTTTGTATAACATGATGGATTCAGATTTGTATTACATATGCTCTTATCATTATATATTGAATTGCCTATCTATCCTTATCGTATCTCACATGTATATCTATATATGCATGCTTCTACTTTTGTATTTCTTTTTATGTAC
>JAIUZE010008652.1:0-27545 GCA_022085475.1 Heliosperma pusillum | reverse complement strand
ATGGTTGGTTGCATAGCAAGAACGGTCACCTAAGAATCCTTTTCTACCATCGGAATAATTACATCAATCGAGGGTGTCGAGGTGGAATAAGCGCAAACTCGTGACTCGGCACTAGTAGACGGGTTAAAACTCACTAAAAATGCACAACCCAGGGCGTCTAAAATTCCACGATTAAGATGAACACTTTATGAATAAAAAAAAGTAGCAAAAAGGGACTATGCACATTCAACAAGTTTTCCAAAAAGACAATTATTAAAACATTTTTCTAAATGCAACGATATGCCATGATGCAATCTAGCCTATATACAACTTAAATGCACATGCTCTAACCGACTATATGACACATAAGCTAATGCTATCTCCTAACAGCACACAAGTGGCACACACGCCAATCAACAAAATTCACACCATCGTCATCAACACATCCTGTCCTCAAGTAAGAAGGAAAGGAGATAAGGGAGAAGAGAAATAGGAAAGATCTCACCAAAGCGTCTTCATTTTCCCTTTTTCGTGCCTCTTATGATGTGGGGCGCACCTATGGATGGAGATAAAAAGAAACACACGACAATATATACAAAATAAACTATATACAAACTAATCTAAACATATATTTTTTTTGGAAAATTTTCAATTTTTTCGATTTTTAGGCATTTTTCAACTTTTTTTCAAAAATCAACGATATATACAAAGGAAATAAAATCCTCCCCACACTTAAGTCTTACTCGTCCCCGAGTAAGTGACTCAAATATGAAAGGAGAGAAAAAAGAAAAGGAAAAACAAAACAAAATTTTTTTGGGTTTTTTCAATTTTTCGGGAATTCCCTCCCCACACTTAGCATTTACATGGTGTGAGGGGTGAATTCAAAGCAAATAACATGTTTTTTGGTTTTTAAATATTTTGAAAAATAAAAACTTGTTTTTGGGGTTTTTGATTTTTGATGAATAATCACAATATGAACAATATATACAAGAGGGTTAGCTCTAAGTAAATGCATGAACTAAATGAAATTCCTAAAACTAAATGCAAAATGATATAATACAATGTCATGATCTAAGTAAATGCAAACTACACTATATGCTAATCTAGAGTCTCGCTGCGGTGGTAAGGTGCATAAATGCAAGCCCCTCATGTGGGTACCTCCCACAGGAAAGTCTAGTGTGCCATATCGGAGTCTCGTCGTGGCGGTAAAATGCATAAATGCACGCCCCTCATGGGGGTACCAACCACGGGAAAGTCTAAAAATGACACCAAACAAAATGCAACTACGCTATATGGATGCAAGGCTAATATGTGACTATATGTTACAAAATTAAATTCTAATGCAAGTCTAAATGGATGCAACTAAATGGATGACTAAGCTAAGATATAACACAACTATCTAAATGCATGGAAAAATATAAATATGATGAAGATTTGGATTAAAAGGGATCATACTCATGGGTTTCCGGCCTCAAGAGTATCCAGTGAAATCAGAGGATGTAGTATCAAATTGGCCATGACTGGCCTCAGCAAAAGACGCATCTACATCCTGGGCTCCCAAACCAGAGCCGCCACCCTCCACAATCTCGAACCGTGGACCCATCCTGTCAAACCACTCGGCATTCTGAGCCGCAATCTCTGGGTCCACCTCCTCCTCATCAACTACCGGCTGAGTAAAACCCGGCGCAGAAGAATAATAGTCTGGCTGAACATTGAAATCTCCGAACACCCTAGAACCCTGGTCATACCCGCCCTCTGGCCACATAAAATAGGACGGATGCGGGCCAACTGGCTCCCTATACCCCTCCCTACACCAATTATCGTAAGAAGGGTATTGGCCAAGAGCCAAGTCATAATACATCCTGTCCATCCGCTGCGACAAAAGAGCTCTATCCCGAGCTTCCTCCTCTCGCCACTTAGCTGCCGCCTCTCTCTCCCTAGCCGCTGCCTCTCTCTCCGTAGCTGCTGCCTCGGAGGCCAAAGTCATGTCGGCCATGAACTGGATCAAGGAAGGATCCAAAGGTGGGTAACTGGTAGTGGTGGAAGTGGATGCGTCGGGTTGGGATGAATTGGGTCATAGACGCCACTGCTGCTGATGATAGAAGGGGCTCATATAGGGTAAGGTGGTGGAAGTGGGGCCCCGCTCCTCTCTCCTATATGTAGTGACGGGGGCAGTAGGATCTCGCCTAAATGCGGTAACTGGAGCTAAAGGATCTTCCGGGGTTTCTTCAGGTGGTGGTGGAGGGTTCTCCTCCTCTAAGGGGAGAAGATAGTGCGCGCTATCAGGAACCACTTTCATAGCCGCACTATTAGGGAGGGGAATAGAATTTACCCCTCGAATCCTCCAATAAGTCTTCCCGTCCTCAACTCTCTTTACTACCCAGTCAAGCTTCTTTGAAATGTAATCCTCCGTCAACAAGGAGCATCCCCCTAAACACCTCAAATTACGCTCATCAAGAGCATCTCTACACAGGACATGAGCAATCTTGGTAACAATCCCCCCTAAATGGATTCCGGTAGGGCTAAACGGGTCATTGGCAATTTTCTGGAAGTGGATAACGACATGGTGACCAATGTTTACCCCAAATTTATTCGGCTTTTGGAACAAATAAGCCGCCAAAATTGAGAGCTCATCGGCCCTAAAGTTATGACACTCCTCTCTCCCAAACAACGTCCAACCCATAAACCTATGCCAAAACCTAATAGGGGCATTGTGGCAAGCATTTGCCGGCCTCTTAGTTCCCTTCGCAAATTCAAAACCCGATATAGCAGTCCACACATCATTCACATTAAAGTTTTCGGGGACCTTGTATGACTTATGAAATTTGACCCCTAAAACCTTACAAAATTTCTCAAGGGGAAGGTTAAAAGCAGTATTAAGAAGGCGAAAGGAAACAATTTTGACCATACCCGTATTCCTATCCTTCTCATGGCTAAACGAACTCAAAAACTCCCAAGTGAGACGGGGGTAAGTACGGAAGTGCTGACCGTAGAGTTCCCCCATACCCAAACCTTTGAAAAGCTCAAGAGTGACCGTATCAAGGCCGAGGTTCCGCATAGTATTCCGACAAATAAAACGGGAGTAGGGAAGAGGTCTACGCTTTAAACATTGAAATTTACCTCTTGCGATTTCGCTTACGAAGACGATATCCGGAAAATCGTTATCCGGACCCATTCCCGCCGTCACTTGCTGGAGCCTAGCCTCCAACTCCGCCTCAAGTTGAGCCCTTGTTCTTTTCCGAGGTGGTTGTTGAGCCATGGAGATTTTCGTTAGATTCAATTGAAAGAGGGAAAAATTGGGGTTTTTGAGGTTTTGGGATGAATTTTTTTGATGTAGTGGGTTAATTTGTGGGTTTGATGTGGGATTGGGTGAGTTTTGTGGAGTTTTTGTGGAGTTTTGTGAGGTTTTTGTGGGTTTTTGTGGAGGTTTGAAGGAAGGAAGAAGAATGAAGGAAAGAAGAATGAAGAAAATGAGAAGAAATAAGGGTTTCACGAGTTGTATTATGCTCTCGGGTAGGGTTCTGGGCCGGTCCAAGCACCGGCCGCCGGTCGACCGGCCTGGACCCCAAGTCAATTTTTTCGATTTTTCTGGGTTTTTTGATTTTGCATGTTCAGGTGGTCTAGGCCGGTCGGCACCCCGGCTGCCGGTCGACCGGCCTGGACTTCAGCTCAAAATAATCAACCTTCTAATTTTCAGTTATACGCGCTCTGGGCCGGTCGTCAGACCGGCCGCCGGTCCACCGGCACAGACTACAGCTCGAAAATTTCCCAAAAAACCTTCTCCTATGATAATGTGCTCCAGGCCGGTTGGCACCCCGGCTGCCGGTCGACCGGCCTGGAACACCTGCACTTCAATTTTCAAACTTCAGAATTCACCTTCTGGAGTGCTCTGGGCCGGTCGGCACCCCGGCTGCCGGTCGACCGGCCTGGAGCACTTCTCCACTTCTTCACTTTGCCTTCAAAATCACAACAAACTCCCAAAGAAACCCAAGTCACCAACAATATCCACCCAACCAACATAAGCCCAATGATACGGTTTCAAACCAAACCCGACTACAAGTGTTTCAAACCTACCTAAGACTTCCTCCTAAAGACGAAATACCCGAGTACACAAATCCAAATCTCCACAACTACTCCTAATATGCATGCTATATACAAAAAATTGGTGGTTGTTGAGGGACTCCACCAAACCTATCAAATCTCAAGAGTTTACAAACAAGACTCCTCCTCGGGAAGTGGATCCCCAAGGAAGAGTACTTCCACCGTTCCTTTTTCATCGCCATCAAAATATCTTTTCACTCGATGCCCATTGACCTTGAAATTACCACCTTCTTCGCTCCAAAGTTCAAAAGCTCCATGTGGTGAAATGTCGATAACTTTGAAAGGACCCGACCATATAGAGCGTAGCTTTCCCGGAAACAACTTGACTCTAGAATTATAGAGTAAGACTTGGTCACCCACTTTTACATCTTTATCAACCAATTTGGCATCATGCCATTTCTTTGTTTGATCCTTGTAGATCTTTGAGCTTTCGTAGGCATCAAGTCTTAGCTCTTCAAGTTCATTCATTTGGAGAAATCGTAGCTCTCCGGCCATATCAATGTCAAAGTTCATTTCTTTCAAGGCCCACCATGCCTTGTGCTCCAACTCGATTGGCAAGTGACAAGCTTTGCCATAGACAAGCTTGTAGGGAGTTGTGCCGAGTGGAGTTTTGAAAGCGGTGCGAAGGGCCCATAAAACATCCGGAAGCTTTTGAGACCAATCCTTCCTACCTTTGCTTGTAGTCTTCTCCAAGATAGCTTTTATTTGACGGTTTGAGACCTCTACTTGCCCACTAGTTTGAGGGTGGTAGGCAAGAGCGGTCTTATGAGTGACACCATGGGAAGAAAGTAAGAACTTGAAAGTGCTCTTCCTAAGGTGCGAACCCCCGTCGCTAATCACCACCCTTGGGGTCCCAAATCTCGGAAATATAGTGTTCTTGAAGAGCTTGATAACAACCTTAGCATCATTTGTTGGGGTGGCGACGGCTTCAATCCACTTGGACACGTAGTCCACCGCTACCAAAATGTACTCATTCCCGCAAGAGTTGGGAAATGGTCCCATGAAATCAACTCCCCAACAATCAAAAAGCTCAATCTCAAGAATGTTTTGAAGGGGCATCTCATTCCTTTGACTAATATTCCCCGTTCTTTGGCACCGATCGCAAGATTTTACAAAGTAGTGGATATCCTTGAACATAGATGGCCAATAGAAACCACCTTGTAACACCTTTGCAATGGTGCGAGATGTACCAAGGTGGCCTCCATAGGCCGAGTTGTGAATTCTATCAACTCTCTCCATACCTTCTTCTCTAGGAACACATCTTCGGAACATGCCATCACCACACTTGCGAAAAAGATGTGGGTCATTCCAAAAATAGCGTTTTGAGTCATGCTTCAACTTCCTCCTAGCTCTAGCATCCAACTCTTCCGGAATAACCCCACTCACAATCAAATTTGCCAAGTCCGCAAACCATGGTGATTTACCACCTATCATCATCAAACTATCTTCTCTCAACCACTCATTGATCGGGCCACTCTCATCCTTCAACCCATGATCTTCGGTAGTCAATCTATATAGGTGGTCGGCAACAACATTCTCCGACCCCGCCTTGTCTTTAATTTCCAAGTCAAACTCTTGAAGTAAAAGAACCCACCTCAAGAGCCTTGGTTTTGCATCCTTTTTCACTAACAATTGCCTCAAAGCGGAGTGATCCGAATATACCACAACCTTAGCACCAACAAAGTATTGCCGGAACTTTTCCACGGCATGAACAATGGCTAGCATCTCCTTTTCCGTTCTGGAGTAGTTGACTTGGGCTTGATCAAGAGTTTTGCTTGTGTAGTAGATTACATGATGCTTCTTATCCACAACTTGGCCAAGCACCGCCCCGACCGCATAATCGGAGGCGTCGCACATAACTTCGAAGGGAAGGCTCCAATCCGGTGATCGGATTATGGGAGCCGTCACAAGAGCCTCCTTCAACCTACAAAAAGCACTCAAGCAAAATTCATCAAATACAAATGGTGTGTCTTTGAGAAGAAGAGAAGTTAAAGGCTTGGCTATTTTAGAAAAGTCTTTGATGAAACGTCGGTAAAAGCCCGCATGGCCTAGAAAGCTTCTCACTCCCTTCACATTAGTAGGGGGTGACAAGTTTTCTATTACCGAAACCTTAGCCATATCAACTTCTATGCCTCTCTTAGACACGATGTGGCCAAGCACAACCCCCTCCTCCACCATAAAGTGGCACTTCTCCCAATTGAGGACGAGGTTGTGCTCCTCACATCTTTGCAAAACATGAGACAAATTCACAAGTCCAAGATCAAATGAGTCTCCATGGACACTAAAGTCGTCCATGAAGACCTCCATACTCTTCTCAAGAAAATCGGCAAAAATAGCCGTCATACACCGTTGGAAAGTCCCCGGAGCATTACAAAGCCCAAAGGGCATCCTCCTATAAGCATAAACTCCTATGGGACAAGTGAATGTGGTTTTCTCTTGGTCTTCCGGGTGTATGGGGATTTGGAAAAACCCGGAATAACCATCTAGAAATGAATAGTAAGAATGCCCCGCCAACCTTTCAAGCATTTGGTCAATAAAGGGGATGGGGTAGTGGTCTTTGAGGGTGGCGGCATTTAATTTGCGATAGTCAATGCACATCCGCCACCCGGTCACGGGTCTAGAAGCTAAGAGAGTCCCATCCTCTTGTTCCACCATAGTCACCCCTCCTTTCTTGGGCACTACATGGACGGGGCTCACCCAAGAACTATCGGTTATTTGGTAGATAATCCCGGCCTCTAACAACTTCATAACCTCACTTTTAACCACTTCCGCCATCTTAGGGTTCAACCTACGTAGCCCATCTACCTTAGGTTTGCTACCCTCCTCCAAGCCAATCCTATGCATGCAAAGATTAGGACTTAACCCTTTGATATCATCAATGCTATATCCAAGTGAACCCCTATGAGTTTTCAAGACTTTCAAAAGTTCAAGTTCTTGGCCTTCACTTAAATTAGCATTAATGATAACGGGATAAGTCTCTCCCTCACCTAAAAAAGAGTACTTAAGTGAGGGAGGTAAGGGCTTAAGTTGTACCTTTGGAGGGAGAAGGCCCTCCACCTTCTTCATTAGCTCATCATCTACCTCGTGGTCATCTCCCATCTCCTCATCATGGAGTGCCACTTGTAGAGCTTCTTCTTCATACTTCTCCTCTTCATGCACCTTCTCAACCACTTCTTCAATGACTTCTACCGAGCATGCTTTGTGAAACATTGGTCCCTTCACTAGATGTGGAAGATTAAATTCAAGGGTTTCGTTTCCCACCCTAAAGGTTAGCCGCCCGTCCCTCACATCAATGAGGACTCCTCCGGTAGCCAAAAAGGGCCTACCGAGGATGATGGGAGTGTGGCTATCCTCCGGGATATCTAGGACAACGAAATCCGTGGGGATCAAAAATTTGCCAACTTTAACGGGTACGTCCTCAAGCACACCCAAAGGTTGCTTAACGGACCTATCCGCTAGTTGTAGAGTCATAGAAGTGTGGGTTAAACTTTCAAGTCCAATTCTTTTAGCAATAGTTAAGGGAATGACACTTACACTTGCACCATTGTCACATAATGCCCTTGAAATCATGACTCCCCCCACAACACAAGGGATAGAGAAACTTCCGGGGTCCCCAAGTTTTTTTGGCATTTTGAAAGAGTTAGGATTAATGAGGAGAGCACTACACTCCGCCTCCATAATCATAACATCTTGGGTACCCAAAGTTCTCTTATGAGTCAAGATGTCTTTTAGAAATTTTGAGTAAGTGGGCATGTTCAATATAACATCGGTGAAAGGTAAGGTCACTTCAAGTCCCTCAAGCATTTTTCTAAATTGGGTGAACTTGAAGTTTTCCTTAGTTTTCAAAGCTCTAGAGGGGTAGGGGATATCGGAAACAACAAGTGGAGAACTAAAAGATACCTTTGGAATGGGAGTTTTCTTGGTTACCTTAGCTCTTGCTATTGGTTGTACCTCTACTCCGTCATCATTGACATCCTTGTTCATCTCCTCTTCATAAGGCATAATTTCGACATACCCTTCTTCTCCCTCTTTGGGTTGACCATCTTCACCCTTGCCATCATCTTTTGACTCCAAGGTGGGAGTCAAAAAGGGCTCTTCAAGTTCTTCTCCTTCCTCAACATGCTCATCATTTGGAATCTCATCATTCATCATATCCATGTAGGGGTTATCAAGCACTAGTCCACTTCTTAAAGTCACCGCACATGCATGGTGGCTTGATGAAGCATCCTTGGAGCTTTTCCCTTGAGCAAGTAGACCTCCCGGAGGCCTTTGAGGATTGTTCAAAGCTTGAGAAGCTAACCTAGCTTCTAATTCCCTCACCTCTTTCTTGTGAGCATTGGTGACATTTTGCAAAGTCAAGTTGTTTTGGATTTCCATGTTTTTGACTAATTGCAAAACTTCACTTATTGAAGGATCATTCTCTTGGTGGGGTTGATTTGTCAAAGGAAGGGCAAAAGCATAGTCATTCCGACTACTCGACCCTTGGTTGTTGTTTCTTTGATTGTTAAAGTTTCCTTGTTGGTTGTTGTTAAAATTCCTTGTTGATTGTTATTAAAATTTCCTTGTTGCCCCCTTGAACCTTGATTGTTGAAATTTGACCCTTGGTTGTTGTTGAAATTTGGCCCTTGGCCTTGGAAAGATTGATCGGGAACCCCTTGACTTGCTTGATTGTTTTGATTGCCTTGGTAAAAATTACCTTGGCCTTGATTGTTGAAGTTTTGGTTCCCTTGATTTTGATTCCAATTTCCTTGACCTTGATTCCAATTACCTTGGTTTTGGAAGTTACCTTGGTTATTGTAACCTTGATCATTGAAGTGTTGATTTTGGAATTGGTTGGATCCTTGACCTTGTTGAGAGTTGTTGAATTGATTGTTATAGTTTCCTCTAGAAAATTGACCTCCTCCTCTAGGTTGGGAAAAACCCGGAGGGTTGGAAGGTTGAGTTTGTGTGTGTTGAGGGTTTAAGACATTTTGGCTTTTGTAACTCATGTTTGGGTGAAATTTTGAGCTTGGATGATAGAAATTTGAATTTGGGTTGTAAGCTCCTTGATTTTGGAATTGAGGCCTTGAGGGCCGTGGGTTGTTGTTGACTCCTTGAAAAGCATTCACATGTTGGTAGTCATTTCCTCCTTCATTGCTATAAGAAAAATTGTTCCCACAAACTTCAAAGGTGTGTCCATATCCATTGCAAATTTCACAAGTGGGGGTTTGATAAGCTTCCACCATAGGAGGTGCATAAGACCCACTAGCTTCATTCACATGATGGCCTTGACTTTGATTTTGAGCTTTTTGAAGCTCGGCAAAACCCTTTGTAAAAGTTTGTGTGAGCAAATCAATCTTGGCATTGGTATCCGCATTTGAGAAGTTCTCACTTGGGTACTTAGAACTCCTCCTCAAGCTATTTCCTCTAGAACTAGTACCATAGCTAGATTCCGACTCAACCATCTTCTTAATCAATGCCGCCCCTTGTTGGTCATTCAAATGATCAAAACTTCCCCCCGCGGAAGCATTCACCATAGCCTTGGTTTGAGGGAGGAGAGTTTGATAGAAGGTTTGAGTGACATACCAATCCGCAATTCCATGATGAGGGCAACGGGCAAGTAAGTCAATGAATCGATCCCATGCCTCTCCTAAGGATTCTCCATCCTCTTGTTGAAAGGTTGTTATCTCATTCCTTAGCATCGCCGTTTTGGAAGCGGGGTAGTACTTGCTTAGGAACTCCTTAGCCAAATCATCCCAAGTAGTGAAAGTGTTTGGAGGATGGTTATTCAACCACCTCTCCGCCCGGTCTTTGAGGGAAAATGGGAACAACATGAGGCAAAGAGTTTCCTCGGGTACACCATTCCTTTTCATGATTCCTACCCTACTTTTGAATTTTCTCAAGTGGGCATGAGCATCCTCATCGGGGAGGCCTCCAAAGCTATCCCGCTCAATAGAACTCATTTGAGCCGGGTGAATCTCAAAATTATTTGGGGCCAAGACACCGAAATTGATTGGAGATTGGGTATCATCGTGGTTGGGACGGTTACGATCACGTAAAGTCGTCATTTGTGGTTGATTTTGTTGTTGAGGTATTGTAGGTGGTGAATTTGGTGGTGTATTTTGTTGTGTATTGTAGAAGGGGTTTTCAAATATGGGTTCAATGGTGTTGTTTTGTGGGTAATCGATTGTTGGAGTGGATGTAGAAGCAATTGAAGTATTGGCTTGTTGATGGCTAACTCTTCTTGAATTCCTAACCCGAGCAAGTGTATTGGCACGGAGAGTCCTAAACAACCTTTCGGGTTCCGGATGGCTCAAGAACAACCCTTCACCCCTAGGCATGCACTCAAAGCAACTCAAAAACAAGTTAGACTCCTAGTGTGTTTTTGGGCACACTAGGGAAAGACAATAATGCAAGGCACTCTACAAATAATCTAACAACTAAAAACCAACAAAAACAACAAGTAACTTGGCTAAATCTAAGACACAAAACAAACTACGAGTTTCCTTACGCCATCCCCGGCAACGGCGCCATTTGATGATCGGTTCGTCGTCAAAACAAACATCAAAAATAACCCAATAAAAGTAGTATAAAGGGGTCGAAATCCACGAGGATGGTGGGGTCAACTACTAGTTCGATTGAATCCTATTCTAGCCTAAAATATGACGGATTGGAAAGTTAACTAAAAACTAGGAAAAACAAGTAATCGCTAAGTAATAAAGATGAAAACAATTAAGGGAAAGACTAGGGTGAAAGGTTCACCTTAGGGGGATTTAATGGGTTAGTCGGGTAACTAGCAAATGGGTAAATAATTCGAGTAGAATCGATTGCTAATGTCTCAACAATCGATAATCATCAACAAAGCCATCGCATTTGTCTCAAATCACCCATATAAACACTTAGTCTAATCGTCTCTACCACCGTCGCTTAAGAGAAAATCAAACCATGCTTGATAAAATGGCAACTTTCGTTCACACATTTCATCAAACACTTGGTGTTCATATGGGCAATACCCAAATCATTTACCACAAACTTACTAATTAACCAACCTAATACCCCACATGATCCTCCCTTAGGCTCCCCCTAAACCCTAGAGGGGAATCTACTCACACATGGTAAAGGGAATCAAAGCACTAAAGGGAAGGGGGAGTTCAATCAACATTATGCTATGAGAAGAATAAAGATAACAATCAAAGATGAACTATAAACTAGAAATGGAAATTAATTGCATAAACAATAAAAAAGATGAGAGATTTTATACCAAACAAAACTTATATTGATGAGTAGGGGGAATGTCTTCACCCAAGTCTTCAATACAAACCCCAAAAATGAAATGAAAGACTAGATTCAACAACTTGAAATGAGAAACTAAACTAGATTAGGGAAATATTAGGAGGGTAATTAGGGATTAATTTAGGTTACAAATTTCTAGGGTTTTGTGCTAAAAGGAATGTCAAAACTGCTTACAAAATAATAAGGGGGGGTATATATAGGTATCTCGAAATTAAGGAAGAAATTAGAAGAAGAGGCGGATTTTGCGATGTTGCGTTCCCGGCCGGTCGACCGGCCGCCGGGCCTCTGACCGGCCTGGAGCACATCAGTGACTTCAGGAACTCCGTCTTCAAAATCCTCAAAATTTCACTAAGTATGGAAAAATGGGGGTCTGGGCCGGTCGACCGGCCGCCGGTCCCCCACCGGCCTGGAGCACCATTTACTCTCTATGGCTTTCTGATGTAGGTGTAGGCCGGGTAGTCGACCGGCCGCCGGTAGGCCGGCCGGCGCTACCTGGGCCTTTTCTTCACTTTTTCAGCTTCTTTCATTTGTAGAGTGGTGGTCTGGGCCGGTGGGCCGGCCGCCGGTCTGGGGACCGGCCTGGGCCACCTGATGACTAAATTCTTCACTTCTTCATCTCATCTTCGAATCCCGACTCATGCAAGACCCTATTGCTCCGATTTCTTCATTTCCGCCTTAATTCCTACAAATTAAGACCGATAATCATAGCACGGGAAAACGGGAAGCAAAATGCAATCAAGGGCACGCAAATCCATGTAAACGGACCAAAATGGGGACGAAAATGAGGGAAAAACGTGACTAATTAAATGCTTATCAAAGAGATAGCTCAAAACGCCATGTAGGTGGGTTTTGGCAAGCTCAGATATTTGGTTTTGGTCTGGCTGCGTTTGTTGCATCGAGCTTGAACATCTCGAGCCATGTCAGCTCAAATTCTGTACTATACGGGTTCGGGTTTCGGTTTTTAGTTTTGAGTTCCAATTTGGTGGTATTTTAATGGTAATTGATAATGTTGAAGTGAAGGTAAAGATTAAAGAGTGACAACTCGTTTAGATTGCTAGATATGTTGGCTTGACAACAGAGATTTAACTGGAGCTCGAGTTCCCATTTTTGACAGCTTGTCCTCAGCCATTGTCTATCTGTATTAACAATTGAGTACTAATGTTATGTACATATTAGTTGCTGTGTTGCTGACTGCTGAGTGATTAATTCAAATCTATATTGACCATCTTTTGCTCTCTATTTCTCATTTCATGTGCCAATTCAACCACAAAATCTATTTCTCATTTCATGTTTTTGGACTCAATTGACAACATCTTACTGTTTTTGAGCTTGTTTCATTCTGGTGGTGAACTTGTGTATGGCAAGAATTATAAATCAATTAGACGATTGAAGGATGTATTTCATTGTGAACTCAAAAAATTTGAGGCACTAATATATTTCTGACTTGGTAGTACTCTTTTATTCTAAGGCTTTTTTGTGTCACTGTCAATGTTCCAAAATTATGGGTGGTAATATCATGCTCATTACATGAATGAAGGTGGAGTTTTATTCCATAATGAAGGTAGAGTGTTTTTCACTATTTTATTCTAAGGAGTGTATCTAACTTATCAAATAAATGTACCTAGTAACTTACCAAAGTGTATACATTTAATTAGAGGGGCGTATTTAAATAGCTAAAGATATGTATCTAACAACTTACCGAAGTGTATCCACCTAGTTAGAGGGGTGTTTCTAGCAATTTAAACGAGTGTAGCTACCTAGTTAGAGAGGTGTATCTAGCAATTTAGATGAGTGAATCTAAATAGTTAGAGGTATGTAAGGAGTGTAGCCACCTTGTTAAAAGGATGTATCTAGAAACTCAAACGATTATATTTAATTAAATAGCTAAAGATATTTATCTAAGAAGTTAATAAAGTGTATTTAGCTAGTTGAAGAGATGTATCCAGCAATTTAAACAAGTGTATCTATATAGCGAAATATATGTATTTACCAACTTACAGAAGTGTATCCACCTAGTTAGAGGGATGTATCTAGCAATTTAAACAAGTGTATTTAAATAGTTAAAGGTATGTATCTAGGAATTGAAAGAAGTGTATCCACCTAATTAGAGAGGTGTATCTAGCAACTTAAACAAATGTATCTAAATAGCTAAAGGTATATAAATATAGGAATTTAAAAGAGTGTATCTATTAATGTGATCAAACAACGGGACGAGTATCCTAAATTAAGGATCAAACAACGGGACGGGTATCCTAAATTTAGGATACGTAAAAGAATTTAGTTGAATTAGACGGCTTCTTACAGGAAATTGGAACTCTAGCGTACAAACTATTTGTTTACACATATTACTACATTGCGTACCCAAATTAGTACATTAGAAATGCCATCAATTTGTGTATCCCGTAGGATTCCCACATGTATCTGGGGACACATTTTATGTATCCAATCAATTAAATAACACTACATATTTACATACACTCGACACTTGTCAATTTGTGATAAACAAAAATACAAAGCACCACGACAAACCCCACCCTTTCACTAACACCACAACCACCACCCTCGTCTTCAGCCAACAACCACCAAACTTCATCACGAAATCACCACCAACATGCCTCGTCGGACTCACTGTCGCCAATCGCCTTTCGTCTGAGAGTCACCGCTGTCAAAACACTCTAGTAACCATATATGCCGAAACAGAAAACAGGCGACGACGCCGACGACACCCGGCGACGCAGCACTCAGGTGACCACCCTAGACAGATCTAGTGACAATGCCCACCACCCCACACCCCACACCATTACAGCGAGGGCAATAACCGCAAACTCATCTTCATACTCAAGTATTCAACACCACTGACCATCGCCGAAATTCATAAATTAACCTTACCGAAAAGCCATCACCGACTCCATTTGGGCAACCATTACCGACGATTTCCGGCCCGTCACAAATTTAATTCAAAAATTAATTTCTAAAAGGAACGAGTAGCGCTATGGGTTTGCCGGTGAGTAGAAGAGATATCATTGATCGGAACGCCGGAGGTTTGTCGGTGAGTAGTCTTGACGCCGGCGATCGAAGGTTGTCGGTAGTAATGAGAGAGAAAGAGCAGGATTAGGATATTTAGTGTGAGGGTCATGGGAGCAGTTGAGGGCAGAGTGATTTACATCTCAAATAGAGACGCGTGTTTTTTCCTCAAAATCTATAAGTCAGTTCGTAAGTTCGCACCGAACTATAAGTTCGTATAGGATCCTGATTCTATATATATATATATATATATATATATATATATATATATATATATAATCTCTTAAAGATTTAACTAGGCTCTGGACATTTCTCTCAACATTTTTAGTTCTTAACCTTAAAAAAGCTTCGCTCTAAAATCTACATATTTTCAGCTTTGAATATGGCTAGAAGGGCATGTTACCTTCCTTTATTAATGGTGATTATGATCTTGATGTCTTGTGGTATGTATTACTTTCTCTTAACATCCTCGTAGTTTTGTTACAATATTGAAATACTTTTTCATAACTACAAAGCACAAGTAATAACACAAATTCTCATTTGTGACGGTCACTATCCGTCGCAAGCTTAAGACGGATACCATATTTTTTCACAAAATACCCATCAAGGGTGAGTGGAGAAGCACATGGGGGGTGTCCACCTTGTCCCCTCTACCCATTTCCTCTCACAAAATACCCGTCGTAAGATCCGATCCGTCGCAAGCAAGACCTACTGAAGTAATAAATTACGGGATATTATTTAGTCTATATCATATTTTTGTTTACAGTAGGTCTTGCTTAAGACGGGTCGGATCTTACAACGGGTATTTTGTGAGAGGAAATGGGTAGAGGGGACAAGGTGGGCTCCCCCCATGTGCTCTCCACTCACCCTTGATGGGTATTTTGTGAGAGAATATGGTATCCGTCTTAAGCTTAAGACGGATACCTCGGTCTGAAATAAGAATTTGTGTTTTGTTTATATTTGAAATAATTAAGAGTTAAATTGGCATTTGATAATTGCTATATTGATACTCCGATCCGTACATATTAACAATGTGAAAACGACGGAGAAGATTAGTATAAAACCGATTTGATTTAATCATTTCTAAGAAGGTTGTAGGATGAATATGATTGTCGTATTTATAAAGTTTACAACATGTCTTTATCAAAGTTACCCTATAATTCATGCAACAAATTCTAGAATAAGACATGCATATTCGTAAGTTTAGGACGATTCAAATAGATGAATAAGTTAAAGCCGAATGTATTGGAAAAAACAAAATATTTGTCTTATATGCATGCCATGTGGTATATAAGTAATATAACACCATCTGAAGCATAGTACATATACCTCCATTTTAAAGAAGACTACTTGATTCGATTTGGAATATGATTTAAGTTTTTCGTCTTATAACAGGACTTAACGATGGCAGACTACTTGCCACAGTTGAAGCAGAGAAAATCATACTCGAGCCACAAATAGGAAGCTTTTGTTATGTTCAACCTGGTTGATGTACTACTAGGAATTGTGCATTTAGGTGTTGGAATGATCCCAGCTTCACATGTTCAACCGATATGTTATGTTGTTGCCATTAGAAAAGTTCCACAATACAACTGATCATAAAAATTTAAGGGAATAACTAAGATATTTACATTGAGTTTTAAATTGTATCGCTTTCGTTATTCGATCTTTACTTTCTATTATAGATTATAGCCAAAGAGGCCAAGCTATATTAACCTATTTGTCTATTACCTTGTTTCGAATCCGCTTCACTTTATTCCATAAGTGATAATATCTAAATTATTCTCAAATGATATTGAATTGTAATTGGTTTCCAACGTTCTTTTATATATACGAGCCTTGCTGAGCTCGGGTCCGGCTCGTATTCAACCAAGCTCGGCGTACATTTATTTTATACAAGTACGACGTACATCAATGTTATTTTTTTTCCATATCTTTAGTGACATATTAATAGAAATTATAAAATTTGATATTCACAATGTACGTATTCGGTAAGACAATTTAACAAGTTCTCACGGGACTATATTTTATGCTATATATTAAAAGTTGTATCGAAAAGTTTTCTCACTTATAAGTGCCCAAATAACAAATGTATAGAATTGAATAAAATGGAGGAAATAATAAATAATGGAGTAATAAAGATCGTGCATTTTGAGACTCTTTTATTGTTATGGATTCAGTTGTGTGATGTTTTTATTTGTACAATCTACCTTGTTGGAATATAAAACCCACATGTGAGTTGTCCCACATTGTTGGAGAAAGAGAGATTGCACCACTTTATAACCAAGGGAGCTACTCCTTCTATTGCCAATTGGTTTTAGGATGGAACCGCTCTTGTGTTGTAAAGTGGACTGTCTCTCATCCGTTTGGGTTATTGGAGATATTAGCTAATCTGGCTAGACTTTCCTAGATACTACCCTTCCTAATTATGGCCTTGTATTAGTATAAATAGACATCTTGTATCTCATTATTATTATGCAATTTATCAATAAAACCTATCTTTCCAATATGGATGTGGCCCGACCCATTTGCATATTCTAACATACCTAAAAAGCAATACCTCTCTATTTAATGCAAATCAGTCCCTTGAAATATCATATGACAACCCATCAAAAGTCGATGGACATACTCAAGTTGTTAAATTAAAGAAAAGCCCCAAATGCTAAAATGCTAAAATTGTAATACCCAGTTTTATCGAAGATGATTTTGCCCAACCAAATCAATATCTGGTGGTTTTATTATTGCTAATCAATGGGCAGAACAGATTATTCCCACTAAAAGAAATAGATTGAATATATGGTTAATTTTTATATCATAATCATATACGTAGTTGTACATTTGATTTAATTAGTTAAGTATGGAAGATTGGAAGTAATCAATTTAATATAGTAATGTATTAACAAATCATCGAAGATATAGTTTATATGGATCGTCTAATTAAAAAGGCATGTTTAGGATATGAAATGTTCACTAATCACCGACTTTATTACAAAGAAATACAAAAAGACACAAAAATATTATCTTACTTAGAATACTTAAAGATATATACAATCATATGATTCTCGTACAAGTATATAAACTCTCAAGAACATTGACAAGTTTCCTAAGCTCCTTAATAGGTGAAACCTTCAAAAACGTTATCTCTAAAGTCTTAAAACATTTCCAACATTCGACATTCTCGATATGGCTAGAAAGACATGTTGCGTTCCCCTAGTGATGGTGGTTATGATCCTGATGTATTTTGGTATGTATTAATCACTCTTTACTTGTTACAACCTCGCAATTATGTTGGTATATATTTATATTCGTATTATGTTGTAATGTTGGTATATATTTATATTCGTATTATGTTGTAGGTTTATAATAACCTGTCGGACATGTAGTTTGACATAATATTTATTAACACAAATTTATGACATATTTTTTGGTACGACTCTAACAGGACACGTCGATGGCAGACTACTTGATGAAGTCAAGGTAGAGAACACTAGACTGGAGCCGCAGATAGGAAGTTTTTGTTATGTTGAACCTGTTGGATGTACCACTAGGAATTGTCGATTAAGGTGCCCCAATAATAATTTCACATGTCAGGCAGATGTACTTTGTTGTTGTCATTAGAAATCTTCAACAGATTATTATTATTATTATTATTATTATTTTTTTATTATTTTTTTTTGCAAGAAAGGTATACTCATTTTATTCATCCATAAAGGGAAAAAATGAGAAATTTCTTACAAACAAGATCCACCAAAGACCAATAAAGAAAAACAAGCAACTAAACTAAAGAGTTACATTGACCCAATTTTGTAAGTGAAAATTATTACAATTTTGGAGCCTAATCTTCAAAATACTTTGTAGCCTACTAGCAACATGTTCAGGTGGAGTAGGGTAAGCTCCAAATATT
Source organism: Heliosperma pusillum (assembly GCA_022085475.1). Classification (NCBI taxonomy): domain Eukaryota; kingdom Viridiplantae; phylum Streptophyta; class Magnoliopsida; order Caryophyllales; family Caryophyllaceae; genus Heliosperma; species Heliosperma pusillum. The sequence goes on along the minus strand of JAIUZE010008652.1, from coordinate 9,265 downwards.
CTGTTGTTTCGCTCCTCCCATATAGCATATACCATACCCGCCACACAACAACATGCCAAAGCTTGCTTCCAATCACAAATAGAACATCTTGATAACTTGTGCAACCCATTCTTCAAATCAATATCAGAAGTAATACCAGAAATCCTTTGCCACAGTAGCATAGCCTGCCTAATTTGCTGAGAAAAGGAACACCTGAAGAAAAGATGGTCGTGTGTCTCCATAGCCCCCTGACATAGACAACACCAATTGACTAAAGAGTAGCCTCGAGCATTGATCTTATCTACGGTAGGAAGTTGATGTTGAACAGCCTGAATAGCACAAATTCTATGTTTGGGCAAAATAATAGAGTATTTAAGTGACCTAGTCCAACCAAGCAAATTTGTCTGAGGCCTGAAAATCTTGTAAGCTCTCCCAACTCTAAAAACACCATTCTGGACACAAGATAGGAGCATAGCAGTAGCATTAGCCTGTGATCCAGCAATAGCAAGTAAATAGTCTTTGACCTTGATAATATCCTTCCAGCTTTCAGCATGATGGGGCTTGCTCTTTGCAGTCCAAATAGAATCACCATAAAAGTTATAGAAACCAGTCCACCTATCCCAAAGACCCTCCCTACCAAGAGTGAGATACCAAACCCATTTACTCATTAGAGCCCTATTCCAACTCAAAAGTTCCTTCACATTAAACCCTCCTTCTTGCCAAGGTGCACAAATAGAGGACCAGCTCTTAAAGACCATCTTTCTCTGACCTGATGGGATCCCCCAATAGTAATCCTTGCATAGCTTTTTGACCATATTAATAACATATTTAGGCAGGAGAAGCACAGAGCACCAATAGTTCTCAAGGCCAAAAACAACAGCATTAATAAGTTGTAATTTGCCAGCATAAGACAAACAGTTACCTGACCAGTGATTGATAGCACTCTGGATTTTATCCAGCATGATGTTAAACATGCTGGAAGATAGGCGCCCAGGATTCAGAGTGATACCCAGGTAACGAAAGGGAAAAACATCTTCGGTGTAGCCAGTTAAAGAATTAATCTGCTCCTTAACATCACTTCGATCTGACCCCCCCCCCCCATAGTAAATACTGGTTTTTGAAGGATTAGCAACCAAACCAGAGCAATGAGCAAAGTCATTAAGACTATTAGCAGCAGCAGCAACAGATGGGACATTCCACCTCATAAAAATCATGAGATCGTCAGCAAAAATCAAGTGATTTAATCTCAGCTTAGCACACTTAGGATGAAAAGAAACCTGATGGAGAAGGTGAATCTTCCTTAAATGTATAGAAAGGATTTCCATGCCCAGAACAAAAATATAGGGTGAGATAGGATCCCCCTGTCTAATCCCAGCTTTACCTGGGAAAACACCACAGTGGTGCCCATTGATCTTCAAAGAAAACCAAGGGGAGGTAATACAACCTAGAACCCAGGAAGTAAACCCCTTAGGAAAATTCAAACCAGTAAGCATATTCCCAATAAAATCGCATTGGATAGAGTCAAAAGCCTTCCTTATGTCTACTTTGATTAAACATCTAGGAGTGACAGCACCTTGATTATAGCTCTTGATGAGGTTTTGAGACAACATTATGTTTTCAAAGATATTCCTATCTTTAATAAAAGCAGCCTGCTCATTACCCACAATGTCAGGAAGAACACACTTCAGCCTATTAGCCAAGATCTTGCTGATAGTCTTATAAATGACAGAACAACATGCGATGGGCCTATAGCCTTGAACAGTGTTAAAAACAGCTTTTTTAGGAACCAATGCAAGGAGGGTTACATTAACCTTCCTCATCATTCTCCCCTTCCTAAAGTATTCCTCAATAGCAGCACAGAATTGTTCACTGATAGTATCCCAAGCTGTTTTGAAAAATGCAGAAGAGAAACCATCCTGACCAGGACTCTTATTAGAGCCAATACTAAATAAAGCCTTCTTAATCTCCAACCTAGTGATTGGGGCATCAAGTAAAGCTCCAGCCTCAGCAGATACACAAGGACCTTCCTTAAAAACAGCCTCATCAATGGGCACAACATCAACTTTCCTACCCAGCAATTCAGTATAGTAGTCCACAAAAGCCAAGTTAACATCATCAATCCCATATCTATCCTTGCGATCTTTATCCTTAATAACCCCAATGGTGCTTTGGTGCTTTCTTTTTGCTATTTTAGAAAAAAAAAATAGCTAGAAGAACAATATCCTTTCCTGATATTGGTGATTTTGGCTCTTTGAAAAAGCATATCAATCTCCAACTTACTGAGCTCCTTATATTTACCAGTTAAAAGTTGCTCCTGCTCAATGAGATGAGGATCAAATAAATTACTCTGCAAACTAGTCTGACAAACCTCCAAATCCTTCCTGGCAGCTTTAACACGCTCAGAAATGTCAGAAAATTCCCTTCTGTGAAGGCTTTTAAAGGCATTCCTGATTGCTTTAAGCTTAAAAAATAACTGAAACATTGGAGTAACAAAACAAGGAGTCTTCCAAGCATCTTTGATAAGCTCCATATAGTCAGGGTAACCAATCCAAGCATTAAGGAAACTAAATCTCTTCTGAACTGGTTTCCCACCAGCCAGACTAACCATCAAAGGAGAATGGTCACATATGCCAGGGGGCAAACAAGAAGCAAAAGAAGCAGGCAAAAGGGATAACCAAGCTGGGTTAATAAAGACTCTATCCAGTCTTGCCCAGGTTCTAGTCTCATAACCTTGTTTATTAGACCAAGTGAACTCAGACCCTATGTTATGCATATCATCTAAGAAACACTGAGCCAAAGAAGAATTAAAATCAAAAATAGCATTGAGAGAAGGGGGATTAGGACCAATCCTTTCAGATAAACTCCTAACCACATTGAAATCACCGAGAACTACCCAAGGAGTAACAGAAGTAGAGATGGCAAGAAAAGCATCCCAAAGTCTAGATCTGTCAGAGGCATCATTCTTCCCATAGACCACAGTAACTGAGACCTTCACATTAGTAGCTTTGAAATAAGCATCACAGTGAATCAGCTGCTCATGAATAATGACATTAGAAATAACCACAGTAGAAGAGTTGAAAAATAACCAAACCCTACCATGAATCTTATTACTAAGAATACTATAATTAGGAAATTTATTCATAATACTACTTTCTTTGTGAAGCTTAACATGAGTTTCCACAAGCCCAAAAATATCCACTTTATTAAAATGTAAAAAGTTGCTAACCTCCACATGCTTAAGGCTATCATTAAAGCCTCTAATGTTCCATGCTGCTATCCTCATTTTTATCTGGGGGGCAAGATCAATCACTTCAACAATACCCAAATCAACTTCATAAAGAACATCAGGAGCTGTGCTTTCATCATCCAAAATAGAGAATCTATTAAGAACCACAATGCCAGTAGAATGATTGTCAACAGTCTTTTCATTACCTCTAGAGCTGATTTTACTTGCACTATGCACCTTATCCTGAGCCTTATCAATACCAGAACCCTGGCTAGGTGAAACAGTAATCCTCACCTGAGGAGGAACAAAGACCTGAGCAGGAACAGCCACACTATCAGTCTGAACATTTTTAGGTTTCCAAACAGTAGTAGTAGTCTTAGCCCTGTTAAGCCTGCAGAAGTTCTCTGTATGTCCAAGTTTACCACAACAACCACAATAGAAAGGCCTCCATTCATAAACAACCTTTTGGACAAGCTGACCATGGAATGGAGTATTAAAAATTATCTTATCAGGCAACTCAGTAGAAAGATCTGCCTCAACTAAAACTCTAGCAAAAGACAGACGAGCCTTACAAGTTGTGGTTGTATCAGCATATAAAGGCTTACCCACTTTGCTTGCAAGCTTACTGAGTACAACATCAGACAACAAGAAAGGATCCAGTTCAGGAAACAAAATCCAGATATGAACCACAGAAATTTTATCCATTTCCATAGAAAAATTTGGTGACCATTGTAAGATTAAAGAATTAGCTCCCAAAGCCCATGGCCCCCCTTTTAGCACATCCTCCATATCCTGTTGGTTTGTGAAACAAAAAGAGAACCATCCTCGCCTAAAGTATTGAACAGTAGGAAGAGAGACATGATTCCAACTCTTAGTCACAAAAGCCTGCACTTCTGCAACAGTTGGACGTGCACCCAAGACATTACCCATAAGAGTGTACTCCCAGAAACGCAGCTCCTCCTCAATATCATCCTCACAAATATCAATTTCATCCGACCCTGCACTATGCTCACAATAATGCAAACTCATTCCCACTTTAGGTTTAGTCACCTTATTCCAAGCAGGAGCAGGATTCAAGACCCCTTTATCTGGAATAGGAACTTTCACACCTAGGTTAGGATCTAAAGGGGGATTAGGAGGAGGAACAGATAAAGAAGGTTCAATCTCCTCAATCAGATCATCCCCAAACTCCCTTAAAGAATTAATGACCGATTTATAAGTCGAATTACGACTATGATAACGAATAGCAGAAGAAATCAAATAATTCACCACAAATGGAGTACGAGAAATCACACAAATTACCTCATTAGGAGCATCATTCAAAGCCGACGCAGCACCCTGGTGAAACACAGGACGCCCACGGCCTCTACCTCTAGGTCTAGCCATGAAAGTAAAACTAAAATACGAAGAAGAAGAACAAAATTGCAATGAGATGAAGAAAATTAGAGTTTCGCTCAGAAATCGTAGAGAGAAGGCGCTCTCTCTCTTCATGACTGTCTTTATTTTTATTTTTTTTGTGCAAGAAATCATAGTCCATTTATTCATCCATAGAGGGAAAAACAAAGGACAAGGTTTAATACAAAAGAATAACCTCTACAACCAAGTACTAAACTTGGTAACCATTAAGACAAAATCTAGCTCTATTACATTTAGATTTGTGGATTTTGCTAAGGATTCTAGTGCTAACAACTACTTTAATCTGATGAATAATGTGATGGGTAGTTTGCTCCAAGCCTCTAAATAGTCTAATGTTCCTTTCCTGCCAAATAAAATAGCAAGCAGCAGCCAAACAACTAAGCAGCCAAGCATGTTTCCAGTGTCTTCTATGTGATCTAGCAGAGCACTAGTTGAGGATTGCAGTGCAGTCAAGGATTTCACCTCCGACCCCTAGCCAAGTAGTTAACTCTTCCCATATCAATCTAGAGAAGATACAATTGAAGAAGAGATGAGCCTGGCATTCATTTGCAGACTTGCATAAAACACATCTATTAATGATTTGCATTCCTTTTATGGCCAGATTATCCATAGTAGCAAGCTTGTTCTGCATAGCGAGGGAAATTAAGACTTTGTGACTTGGAACTATGAAGTTTGAGCTGAGAACAGATGCCCAAGGGAGGATCTGCTTTTCAGTTCTAAACCAGTTATAAGCAGAATTAATACTGAACTTGCCCTGAGGAGCCCTAGAGGAAAGAAGAGCAGTAGCACTATTGGAAGTGAGGGTACGAGCAAGAATTTCATCCTTAACTCTTAGAATACTTCTGAAATTCTCAGAATGATGATTCTTACATGTTGTCAGCCATATAGAAGAGTTCTGTAAATGATAAGCTTTATGCCATACAGACCAAAGACTATCATCATTTCTGTGCATCAGCCATATCCATTTAGCTAATACAGCTTTGTTCCAAGAGAGAAGTTCCTTCACATCAAATCCACCCTCATCCCATGGTGAACAGAGACTCTTCCAGCTGAGAAAGATATACTTATGTTTGTCAGCTTCACATTTTGGCAATGATTATTATTATTATTATTACTATTACAATTATTATTATTGTTATTATTATTATTATTGTTGTTATTATTGTTATTATTATTGTTATTATTATTGTTATTATTATTATTATTATTATTATTATTATTATTATTATTATTATTATTATTATTATTATTATTATTATTATTATTATTTTTTTTTTTTTTTTTTTATTATTATTATAAGATGCGCGCAGCTTTCATTAAAATAAAATGAAAAGTTTACATGAAGTTGGTGGGGAGCCGAGAGATAATCTGGGCCCCCACTCCCTTAGCTATAGCAAAACTAAGCCTAGCAAAAATATAAGCGGCCACCCGAGCCCCAGCATTCTGAGATACCGAGAATTTCTGGATCCGCTTGAGCAAATCAACAGCATCCGAGCCCAGCTCCCCAAGCGAAGAGAAAGAGAAGGGTAGGAAACCATATCCAGCAGCCGCGCATAAATCCCTATACTTAGCACATTTGCGCTGAGCAGCATCGGCGACAACCCGTCCCGGCACAAAATCGGATATCCCAGTCTGAGTCAAGGGGGAAGACCCAGTCAAATCAACACACACATCACGCCCCCTGTCCCAGGAATAAAGAAGCAAATCCGCAGGACGAAGAGATTTGTCGTGTCCGTCAACCAAACCGATATCAACCTCCTTACCCGCAGAAATACCAGACCTATAACAGATGTCAAATAAGGTGTCACGAACGAGGTTATGTCGTTGCTTAACCCCCACAGTACCAGCACAAGAAACAGCGTGGTCCCCATACACATCATCAATAAAAACCCGAGAGCAAGCAGGACAAGGCCTAGATACCGCGAATAACGGAACACCGAGGCGATACCCCAACACACAACGGTAAGTCCTCCTGTTCATAGTCTGACCCAACCCAGTGATAGGAACCGCACGCAACCAATCAGAGGAGTGGGCACCCTGCTGAGACTTCCACAATGCAAGCTGACGCGGTGTCAAAGAGAAAACAGATTCTGAAGAAGCAGCAACCGTCGCGAAATATATATTTGCCAATTTCTTCATAAGTTTAGGGGCAGCGATTTCACTTGGATCACGTAAAATATCAGAGCCTGTAGTCTCCGAAAACACCCGCAAGGCATCGTCAAAAGTAGGACCAGCACATACAATACCAGAAGGCCGCAGGAGCGTAGCCTGCAAAACTGCAGACTGCAAACGAGAAGCCAGAAAAGCATAGTGTAAAACATCCCCCGCAGCATGAATACCGAGTCCACCCAAATGAAAAGGGAAAGTGGCAAGGCGCCACTGCCAATCCCCAAAACCAGGCCCAGACGCGGTGACAATACGTTCCAAGCTAGAACGAAGCGCTGCATCAAAGCGAAGATGGACAGACCCAAAGACCCCCGGGGAGCAAGTACGGAGGGAAAAATAGAGTTTAGAAATACCAGTAGAGGCCCGAAGCAGAAGCAACTCACATTGCGGGTCCTCAATCCTCGCGACTAAGTCCATGAGCTCAACGGTCTTAGTCACTCTCCTCGCCACAAGCTCACTGCCAAAAATGGGACAAGTAATGACAGGTCCACCCAAAACAGAGACACCACGCAAGGGCCGAGCAATAGAAGGGGGGAAAACACCGGGTAGCCGACTCCGAGGATCCTCAATAGGCCAAAAGACCTCAGTCTTAGCCACATTAAGATGGAGACCGAAACGAGGCCCATCTGCCATAATCAAATCCAAAACTCTCCCCACCTCTAAAGTGTCCCCAACAATGGTGCCATCATCCAAATACCATGCTTGCAAAGTAAGATCAAAGGAATCCCGGATGTTGCACACTAGGGGATGCAAAACCAAAGCAAAAAGCAAAGGCCCTAAAGGATCACCCTGCTGGACACCCTGACAAGACCACAAACAATGCTCCCCATAATAAAGACGGGCAGGGCTAGAGTAACAAAACTCCACCCAACGGAAAAGAACCGGACAACGACGGCGGACTTCCTGTAGCATAGTCACACGATCAACAAGGTTGAAAGCATTCTGGAAATCAACTAGCAACATAGACAGTCCCACATCACCACCACGGGCCTCAATGAGCCGGTTCAAGGCATGCAAGATAGCCTCTCCTCCACCGGACACCCCAACCCCAAACTGAAGGCCAACAAAATAAGCAGACAAAGAAGGACCAACCAGACAAGCACCAGCCTTAGAGACAAGACGTCTCCAGACAATGCCAACAGTGATAGGGCGAACACCCCCGCCTGGTTTAACAAGCGGCGTGAGCGGAGCACTAGCAATGTACTCACCAAGAGCTACAGGGCACTGGCCCTCCAGAAAAAGATTAACCACCCTAGTAATAGAAGCGATCAAATCATCCGAGACAGCCACAGCAGCACCACTCAAACAGTCCAGAAGGTGTTGGGCACGAAGTCCATCCCTCCCGCAAGAAGTGCCACGCGGGAAACCACGAATCATATCCAAAACCACTGCCGAAGAGGCAACAAGAGAATGATGATCCACAGGCAAAGGAGGCAATGAAGGAGATGGGGCGACAGAATGCTTCTCACGCAAAGCACCAAGAGTGGCATCAGTGTATGGGGCGACGCCGGAGGAAGAAAGCACCCTAACAGCAGCAATATAATGACCATCACAAATCTTCCGCCGAGACTGGCGGAGGTTTTGCTCACTCAACTCCAGATCCTCCTCCACACAAAACGAAGGAGGAACCTCAACCAAACACTCCTGTAAAAGCTGCAACCCCCCTCCAGGCACCCCTCAAGCAAGAATAGCCCTGGTAATACTCTCCTCCTGACGCTGTCGCCTAACAGCCGTCCTACACTCAAGATTACTCCGAGGAGCGAAGGTCTTAAGCAGACAAAAAGGCAACACAAGCAAACGAACCCAGCAGAAGAGATCACCCGGAGAGTCAGCCACATCATCCAAGACCCCCTTCAGAACCCGAGCAAACCCAAGACGGCACTTAGGAGGAATAGATTTCACGGTGCGATGGCCCAAAGAAAACAAACGATCAAGCGACGATACAGACCAATGAACAAGCTCAACCCCAACATCAGATGAAAGAACCGAGTGAGACGGAGCCGGAGGTCTAGGGATACCATGAATAATAAAGCTAACGATGCCATCACCACAATCTGGAGGCGGAACAATGTCACCCCGACCATGCCGACACCTAGAACGAAACGGATGGGGTTTAAAGCACTCCCCACACAACCAAAGCCCCATCCGCTTCAAAGTAATCTCGGCATTAGAGAAAACCGTCAGACTATCAGTAAGAGTTTGACGCGTAAGACCCAAAGCACCAGCAATACAATGCCGATCCTGAAAATGCTTTCGCCAGGCGGCCTTAGTAAGGCCCCTACCACCGCCATTCGGACACTCGTGAGTACAAGAAAAAGGACAAGGAAACCGTACTAACACGGGCATGTATGAAAAGTAACCAGCAATGCAAAAGAAAAACAATCAAAAGTAAGCATGCATGAAAGTGCATGGAACGCATTAACAAAATCAAAACCCTAAAGAAAAGACGCAACAACCCGTCACCAGCCGCAAACACCA